>BDUI01011582.1:29365-41434 GCA_002335545.1 Apodemus speciosus
GAGAGAGGGAGGGAGGGAGAGAGGGAGGGAGGGAGAGAGGGAGGGAAGGAAAACTAAAAGATAGCCACCCGGATGCATTGTGCAAGGAGTCAAAACAGAGACATGGTGAGTGTGTGTGTGTGTGGGGGGGGGCAGCTCACCAAATGGAACTGCAGCTGATGACAGAGCCCAGCCTCGGCCCACTCTGGGGCCCCAGGCCACAGTAGCGCATACTGAGGCCCTGGAGCCGTTGGCTCCTCTCCAGGCCCGAGAAGATACTCTCAAGTTCTTCATTTCCAAACCTGAAACGACAGAACAAAGCCCATGGCTTTTAAACTCCGTCCTTGGCTGAGGGGGAACCTGCCGGCGATCGCGGCAGGTAAACGAACTGTGAAGACTGAGGTTATCAACTTGGACCAAAACTGCAGGAAGTCTGATGGCAGGCACCTTGTTTCTAGCACATTAAAATGCAGTGTATTTTTTGGGGAAAAAATTT
The DNA here is from genome assembly GCA_002335545.1 of Apodemus speciosus. Classification (NCBI taxonomy): domain Eukaryota; kingdom Metazoa; phylum Chordata; class Mammalia; order Rodentia; family Muridae; genus Apodemus; species Apodemus speciosus. The sequence goes on from BDUI01011582.1 coordinate 29,841, forward strand.
CTGGTGTAAGACAGTTCCCAGTGCATAAGAAAGCACAATTACATCGAAACTCAACTCAGCGTACCTGCCATTTCTTCCATGAAGATGGGTTCTGGAGATAGGTTACCTGTGCTAGCTTAAGGGTCTAGGGACAGCAGCGGTCGTCTGGGCTATTTGCCACCTCTGGTCTGCTCGTGGGAGCTTGGGGGAGGGAGTCTTTGGCTATTCGGATCATGTAAAGGTCATTAGACTATTAGGCCCTGGTTGTGGGAGATTGGGGAGGCCCTGGCTGTAAGGGTCATTTAAATTACTAGCCACCTTCGGTCCTGATTCAGTCCTGATTGTAGGAGCGTGGTATAGCCTGACCCAACAGATTACACAGATCTCAGGTTGTTAATCGCCTCCAATTCCCAGCTTTCTGGTTAGAACATGTTTTACAACTTTCATATTGGAAAGACAATCCTGTGTGTTTACCGTTCCTGGTCTTTCTGGAGAACTGTGGGCACAAGGAACCTTGGCCTCCTAGAACTGTTCCTACTGATCCCAGTTTGGGTTTCTAGGGCCAGGTCTGACTGATGGAGAGTGCAGGGATGACCCTGAAGAGAAGGGAATCTTGTAAAGAGAGAGGGAGTTCTGAAGTCAAATTCCAGAGCAACGAGGGCAAAGGATGGTTTGAAACATCCTTTCAATGGAAAACAGGCTCAGCACGCGGAGGTAGAACAAAGATGGGCGTGATGCAGACGTGATGACGTAACTGGCGTGATGATGTAACTGGCGTGATGCGGACGTGATGACGTAATTGGTTGTGGTGGGTGGAGTCTAGGAAGCCCCGGCTGTCTCAGGACTCTGTAAAAAAGTCCAGCCTCTCAACCCTATTATTACTGGGCTCCCTCAATGCATAATATTTAGTTTTCAAAGCGACTCACAAGCACGGTCTACAGCCCTTGGATAGGACTGGTCACGCATACTGTCAGAGAACCAGAATTTAGGGAGCTAAGCTAGTTAGGCACTTCCCCAACTGAAGCTCCTTCCTCTGTGATAACTCCAACACGTGTCAAGTTGACACACAAAACCAACCAGTTTAACTCATTTATAATTTTTTTAAATTTGTTTTTTTTTTTAATAAACTACCTACCACCCAGCTCCTACAGATGAATTTTATGGAGGAATTTTCTCATTTGAGGCTCCTTTTTTCTGTTGACTCTGACTTGTATCAAGTTGACATACAAACAGCCAGGACAGTGAATTTATGCAAGACACAGTGTTGCAGCACTAGGAACGCTGAGACACTCAGCTTCAACAAACATTTGTTGAGAGGACAAACGGGAACACTAACATTTACTTGGCCACAGGAGGACAGAGAACCTGGGTGTGGTCCTCCCCTCCCCTCCCCCTCCCTCTGGCTGTCACCGTCTAAGGCTCAGCCTGCAGAGTCCCACCTTACTTGCAGTAGTCGAGGACCAGGAAGTGCAAACTGCTGAACTGCAGAGCTTTCCCGAGTCGCCCCAGAGACCACAGATCCATCTTGCAATCAATGATTTCCAACGTAGTCACTGGGCAAGTGGTGTGCCCCTTCTGCTCCAGGAACAAAGCCTAGAAGATTAAGAAACTCTTCCATCAGGGCTACCAGTGTGCTCTGAGTTGCTCTATCACCCTTTCATTCCTTCTCTCTCTCTCTCTCTCTCTCTCTCTCTCTCTCTCTCTCTCTCTCTGATTTTTTTCAAGAGAGGGTTTCTCTGTGTAACATTCCTGGTATTCGTTTTGTAGACCAGGCTAGCCTTGAACTCACAAGGATCTGACTTGCTCTGCCTCTTACAGGCATGCACCATGCCCAGTCCCTGTTCTCCTTTAAGTAGGTTTTAGGCAGTGAGCACGGGGGTCAAGCTTAAGCAACCAATGTTTTACCTGCTGAACCATCTCACGGGTCCCGAGACAGTGAGTGCTGTCTTTTACTTCTGATAATTTAAATTTTTTTATTTTCTACTTTATCTGCATTGGTGTTTTGCCTGCATACACGTCTGTGTGAGGATGTCAGATATTGGACTTAAGAGCTGCCATGCAATTGCTGGGAATTGAACCTAGGTCCTTTGGCAGAGCAGTCAGTGCTCTCAACCACTGAGCTAGCTCTCCAGCTCCTGAGATACTGATATTTTTTTCAGACTTAATTCACTTTTTCTTGTGTAAAAAGCCTTATGTGGTGGCCACAGCTGGAACCTGGGTCCTCTGAACAGAGACTCTGGTGTGGTTTTTCACAAGGTGGTTAGTGAATTACTGAGAAGGAGACCTGGTGAACGCCAAACGTCATTGGTCAGGTAGCTGTAGGTCTTGGAGATGGCATCAAAGGTGGCCTTGGCAAAGTTGCCCAGGGTGGCAGTGCAGCCCCTGTCTGAAGTGTCACAGTCATCTATCCCGGCCATCCTCAGGAGCTTCATGGGCACAGGAGCAGAGACAATGTCCGTGCCTCTGCGGGCAGGGATGAGACACACCCACACAGAGCCACAGAGGCCTGTCACCTGGCAGGGAACAGTGTGGGGCTTGCCAATCTTGTTCTCCCAGCAGGCTCTCCACACAGGGACGATGTGAAGCTTACCCAAGGTGATGGCTCCTCGGATGGCAGTGGCATCACCAGACCATCGTGACCATTGTGGTCCCCAATAGCGACGAATGCCTTGAATTTGACCCTCTTGCCAGCTGGCTTCTGCTTCTGCACTGGCATGATCTTTAGAACCTTATCCTTTAGGGATGAGCTGGGGCGGGGGTGGGGGCGGGGTGGCAATAATCAAAGATCCCTTAAAGGTCAGGGTGAATGGGTAGATCTCCTCCAAGGACTTGATTCTCAAGTCCTTAACCAGTCAGCACAGTCTGGGGACGGGGATCCACTCTTTCTCTTTGGATTTACCTCCATGAGCCCCGAGCCCCAACCATAGCCAGGGCCTGGACCATGACCAGGACTCCAACTGTGGGCCCTAAGACCTCTGCTAAATCCTCTGGGGAAGCCACGGTGGCTTCTGGGTCCTTCAGGCCCTCTCACTGCATAGCATCATCTGGTATTTGGTGTTTTCCTGGAGGAGGGGGAGATGGAAGAGGAGAGGAGGAAGAGAGGGAGGGAGGGGGACGGGAGTAAGAGAAGGAAGAAATGGAAGAAGAGGGGGAGGAGAGGAGGAGGAAGAGGAGGGGAGGGGGAGGAGGAAGAGGACAGGGAGGAGGAAGAGCCATCGTCACTGAAGGAATTCAGGGCAGGAACCTGGAGGTGCTGCTTCCTGGCTTACTCCTCATGGCTTCCTCATCCCGCTTTCTTAGAGAATCCACGCCCACCAGCCCAGGGATGGCATCGCCCACCATGGGCTGAAGTCTTGCCATCAATCACTGTCTAAGAAACTGTTCTACAGGCCCGCCTACAGCCCAATCTTATGGAGGCATTTCCTCAGGTGAGGTTACCCCCTTTCAGATGACTCTAGCCTGTGCCAAGCTGCCCTAAAACCAGCCAGCACACCCGGACCGTGGCAGTGAGGAGGTAGCTAAACGTCCCAGAGAGCCAGCGTGAGCTGAGGGTCCCGACACCCGGAGCTCAGAGCCATACTCATAGCTGGGAGTCTTCGAAACTTCAGAGAGCGCCTCAGGGTAAAGTAGTCAAGGAACTAAGACCACAGGAAGTGAAATGTAGGGATGACAAAGAAGCCAAGACTAGAAAAGAAGAAGCTTTGGGAAGCCAGAGGCAGAGGCTGAAGATGGAAGCAGGAGTCTGAGGGAGCTTGGGTTGAAGAGCTCAGAGGTGAGATGAGATGCCGGAGGGAGGGGCTGCGACAGGCTACTGGGTGAAGCTCTTTAGGCCCAGATCAACAGGCGGCACCATTAGCAGCTAGAGCAGTGAGCCCCAGTTTTGAAAGTTGGCGCCATAAATCCTCTAGTTCTCACGGCTTAGAGATATGAACGTCTACATCTGGGGGCCCCAGCCGGGTGTACTGGCTCGCACCTTTAACACCAGCACTTGGGGAGGCAGAGGCGGGGAGACCCTTTTGAGTTTGAAGTCAACCTGGTCTACACAGTGAGTTCTGGGACAGGCAGGGCACCGGAGAGAGATCCTATCCCAAAGAGAGGGAGAGGGAGAAAAAGAGGGAGAGGGAGAGGGAGAGGGAGAGAGGGAGAATAAACTTTGGAATCAGGAGAATCTGCACTATAGCCTTCCGAGGTAGCTGTTGTGTGCGGACTCCTCCCACGGTGTGGAAAACTCAGTTGCTTCACTCCTTGCTGATGTTTAGTACTGAGCTTCTGTTTCACCATTTCTGTGAAATGGTCGCTGCGCAGTGGTCGCTGTTTGTGATTTTATTCTGCATTCCCTCGGGCTTCATCCCGTTCACCACCTCTTCCTGTCTCTGGTTTTCTCCTCACTTTCTCCTCAGTGCAGGGACATGAACAGGGTCTTTTTCCTGAAGGCTCTGTTCTAGTTTGTCCTTTCTTCCCTTCTTTCTCTGTGTTTTATTTTGTTGAGACTGGCTCTCACTATGTAGCCCCAGGTGGCCTGGAGCTTGCTATGTAGACCAGTCTGACCTGGGACTCACAGAAATCCACCTGCCTCTGCCTCGTGCCTTTAGTACTAGGGCTAAAGACATGCAACTTAGTTTTCTAGTCATGTTTCTAAGTTTCTCAACTACCTTCTATTAAATAGTCCAGAGGCTGGACAGATGGCTCAGCGGTTAAGAGTACTGACTGCTCCTCCAGAGGTCCTGAGTTCAAGTCTCAGCAACCACATGGTGGCTCACAGCCATCTGTAATGGGATCTGATACCCTCCTCTGGTGTATCTGAGGACAGTGACAGTGAACTCACATACATAAAATAAAATAATTAAATAGCCCAGGGAGCACCTCCCATCTCTGTTCTTCCTTGGATCATGTGTGAGTGCACGTGCATACATGTGGACATGTGTGTTTAGCTTAACTGGTTCTCAGTGAAAGAGTTGGTCTGAATTACCTGATTTCAGAAGAGAAGTTTTTACTTGCAAAAGGGAAGTTCAATTTTTAAAAGTGGTCAATCCATAATTGTATATGTAATGGGATAACAGAATTATTGAACTTGGGTGGTTCTTGACAACGTAATATGAATGTCTGATTTACAAAATCACACATATGTAGCCAGCACGCATGCATATGTCTAAAGGCGTTAGTGTATGCATGGCCGATACACATCTTCCTTAGACAGGCACCACCTTTGGGCAGTGGGTGGGGAAAGAGGGATGGAAGCTTTGACTGTTACATTGGTCACCATGCTCACATTTCATTCATTTAGGAGTCGATTGTGGGGCCGGGGAGACAGCAGAGTGGTTACAGCACTTGCTGCTCTTGCTGGCGCCGGGGGTTCAGTTCCCAGTACCCACGTGGCAGCTCACAACCACCCGTAACTCCAGCTCCAGTTGACCCAGCAGGGATGCACGTGACATACACACAGGCCTGAAGGCGAGACAGCCACACACAGAGTTAACTAAGTAAATTAAAAAACTAATTTAAAAAGGGTATATTTTGTTGTAGAGGCGAGTTTGTGGATATTGGTTTCATTATTTTCCACACTTTAAGATACAGTTGAGGCATTTCATTAAAACAGTGTTTTTTATTTTATTTTATTTTTTTTGGTTTTTCGAGACAGGGTTTCTCTGTGTAGCCCTGGCTGTCCTGGAACTCACTCTGTAGACCAGGCTGGCCTCGAACTCAGAAATCCRCCTGCCTCTGCCTCCCAASTGCTGGGATCAAAGGTGTGTGCCACCACCGCCTGTGTTATTTTTAAGAAAGAAAATCTTGTAGCATATCATTAAGTCAGCAACCAAATAAACCACATCTGGAAAACAAGGTGTTGCTTGCCCGTTCTTAATTTTAAGGTCTGAAGAAACTTAAAACCGCACTCACAAGTCTGGCGATCTCCGGGTTCGTCAGCTGAAGGCCCCAGATGGAGATCTCCTTGGCCAGCGTGTAGCTCTCATCTCGGATGGTCATGAGCAAAGGTTCCAGGGAAACGGGCAGAGTGCTAGCTGAGGCGTTACCAGCTCTCACAAGCATAAACTGGAATGTAGGAAAACTTTAGGTGACATTAGTGTCCCAATGTGGGAAAGGGACACTGGCAAAGATGGCTGCATGAATGTTTGAGGTAGTCACTACCTGTGTATGGGGTGGTGGTCCAATTCATGACCTTCCTGCCGTGGACAGGTATGGTACTATAGGTCAGAGTTACTACAGGTCACAACCCTCTATTGGGTCACAGAATCCATTTGGTTGTGTATACCGAGCATTTGTTTTTCTTTAAGGAAAACAATCGGATCTTATACACAAGGATACTGATTGATTCATACGGGTTTTAAAATGACTTATGTACTTGAATTTTCTGTGTCTGAATGTTCTGCCTGTGTGCATGTCTGTGCACTCCACGCGTGCACTGCTCTGAGGCCGGAAGAGGACCGTCAGCTCTCCTGGAACTGGAAGGATCCACACTGTGAGCCCCGTGTGGATACCGGGACCCAGTCTCGGTACAATGGTCAAGCAGCAAGCATTCCTAGCCACTGAGCTCTCCACCAGCCCCTCACAAGGCTCTTCATGACAGTCACAATCAACACAGAGAACCCTCATCTGAGCATGCCACCAGCCTCTCAGTTGTCTGTATACCCACAGATTCATCCTGGATGCGGCTGTGAGTTGTATTTCTGATGATGGTTGTAATAAAACATTTGGTGGAGGCTACAGTGGAAAGGAACATTTAGTGGCCTTGAAAGAGGACTCAGCAGTTAAGAGCACGCTGGGTTAGCTAACAATGGCCTGTAACTCCGGCTCCAGGAGATCCAACACCTTCTTCTTCTGGCCTCCATAAGTGCCTGCACTCTGTGCCCACCTTCCCCCGTACATATAATTTAAAAATAACATCTTTAAAAATGTAATCAATAATTATTTTTACCCTGTCCCCACCAATGGATGGTTGTGGGGCTGGAGAGATAGCTCCATTGTTTAATGCGCTTCTTCTTGCAGAGGACCAGGGTTTGGCTCTAGTACCCACCCGTGCGTGGAACGCCAGTGCCAGGGAACCTGATGCCCTCTTCTGACCTGTACCGGCACCTCACATGTGTGGTGCACATGCAGACAACCAGGTACACACACCTGTACATACATTTTTTTTTAAAAGGATGGTTGTGGGAAGCTCCTCTCTGAAGCAGGGAGATGTGTGTAGGAACATTCAGTAGAAGCTAGACAAAAGAAGGGACTAGAAAACCTGGAGGCAGAAGAGGTGGGCAGAGCAGAACAGGTGGGAAGAGAGGTGCTAGAAGGACGGAGGGGTGCAGTGGGGGGACGCTCAAGTCTGAGGACAGAGGAGGGCTTAAAGGGGAGCTTGATAAGGTGCCTGTGATGTCCATAAAAAGAGAAAGAGGTTTAGAGAGAATGGTATAAGGCAGCGGTGTGGGGGAAAGGGAGGGGGGCGCGGGGGGGGGGGCCGGCATAGGCATCCCTTGCCCCGAGGGACCGGACACACACAGACTTGGTATAGAGTTTATTCAGGGCAAAGGATGGGAGTTAATGGGGTAGTGGAAGTAGAGAAAGGCAGAGAGAGGGAGAGAGTAGAGAAGTGGAGGCCGGCCATGACCACGTGGAGAGAAAGGGGGGGGGGGGGAGAGCCCAAGAGGGGCAGAGAGGAGAGAGTAAGAGGTGAGAGTGCCAAGAGGTAAAGAAGAGAGGAGAGGGCCCAGAGTCCTCTTTTATGGGCCAGGCCTACCTGACTGTTGCCAGGCAACTGTGGGGAGGGGCCTACCTGGCTGTTGCCAGGTAATTGTGGGGTGGAGCTTAGACAGAATCCTAAGAGTGGTATTGTGTGAGATTCAGTGGACTCAATTCCTGACACCCCAAAACACCCCCTGGCAGGTATCAGAGGGCAGGTGCATGGGTCAGGGAGCGCAGAGGAATGGATGGAGGTGGCCCGGGTTGCCTCGGGTGAATGTCAGTCACCCAGTCACTGCCAGGCAATGCAGAGCTGGTGAGGCTCTGGGTTGGAGGAAGGTGTCCCCTATGGAGTCTGTTTCAAGGAGGGGCGGATCCCCAGCACTCACCTTCCTGAGGATCTGCTCTCTGTCAATGCTGCTCTTCAGGTCCCTCTGGATGGCGGGACACAGGGCGGTCCGAGACTGTGTGCAATGTTTCTGGTATGTCTTCAGGAACTTCTGAAGAATGGGAACCACCGAAGGGGCAGCCCCCTTGGGCTTTTGCTTTCTTTCCTTCGCCCTGGGCATTGCTTTCCAGTGTTTGATTCCACTTCGTTTCTGAAAACAGTAACTTAAGCTGAAACCCAGCATAGACTGTGCCTCGCCCTCAAAATCCCAGGAAACGCTGCTGCATGCCCTTCTCTAAAATCTTAAAGGCAAGTTGGAAAGATGGCTCAGCGGTTAAGAGCACTGACTGCTCTTACAGAGGTCCTGAGTTCAAATCCCAGCAACCACATGGTGGCTCACAGCCATCTGTAATGGCATCTGATGCACTCTTCTGCTGTGTCTAAAGACAGCGACAGTGTACTCATATACAATAAATAATTCTAAAAAGGCTTCCTGTTAGCCTAAATGGCCCTGGTGAGTTGAGTTAAAGCCATTATAGAGATGTTTAACTTCCAATGTTCATATTTATGGGTCCATATTTGTTGTTTGTCTCTTTAAAAATGAGGGCAGTACTCACGGATTCAGTTATGAGGAAGAGAAATATTATTAATTCAAGGCACTAGCCAGTGACTACTAATGGTTATACACTTGTTTTTTGTTGTTGTTGTTTGTTTGTTTGTTTGTTTTTTCTAGACAGGGTTTCTCTGTGTTGCCCTGGCTGTCCTGGAACTCACTCTGTAGACCAGGCTGGCTTTGAACTCAGAAATCTGCCTGCCTCTGCCTCCCAAGTGTTGGGATTATAGGTGTGCGCCACCACTGCCCGGCTTACACACTTGTTTTAAGGTGGCATGGTTCTCTTTACTGATTCAGTGTTTGCCAGACTGTATATGCTGATGTGGCTAAGAATGTAGACTTTGGCTCTTCCTGTAAGCGGCCAGAGGTGACCTGTAAAGATGGTTCTCTTGACCCAGAAAACCCCACAAAATCACGCAAATCAAGAGGTTCAGACCTTCGTGTTCACTTTAAGAACACCTGGGAAACTGCCCAAGCCATCAAGGGTATGCATATCTGCAAAGCCACCAAGTATCTGAAGGATGTCACTTTAAAGAAGCAGTGTGTGCCATTCCGGCAGTGTAATGGTGGAGTCGGTCAGTGCGCCCAGGCCAAACAATGGGGCTGGACACAGGGACGAGGCCAGAAAAGAGTGCTGAATTTTTTTGCTGCACATGCTTAAAAATGCAGAGATAATGCTGAACTTAAGGGTTTAGACGTGGATTCTCTAGTCATTGAGCACATCCAGGTGAACAAGGTCCCTGAGACGCGCTGACAAAGCTACAGCGCTCACGGCCGGATTAACCCACACATGAGCTCCCCCAGCCACACTGAGATGATCCTCACTGAGAAGGAACAGATCGTTCCAAAGCCAGGAGAGGAGGCTGCACAGAAGAAAAAGATATCCCAGGAGAAACCAGAGAAACAAAAACTCATGGCATGGAAATAAACTCAGTTCAAAATAAATGCAGATCAAGTAAAGGTCTTCTGGGGGGGTCTTCACAAGCAGATTGTCTTAGATTGTCTGTTCATCGGCCCTGCCTGATAAGCTCTGTTGGGAGAGGTGTGCTTCAACATGCAGAAGAACTTTTAAATTAAGCAGTGAAATAGACTGTTGACGACCACATGACTGTGTAAAAATGACTGGCTTTGTTGAATTAGTGAGGAGCTCTTGTGCAGAATACTATGGGCATAAAGTCTGCTTCGTCCACAAACTACTGGGTATATGATAAGCCTGCCTTGGGAAAGGGATTCTTTACACTTGATTTCTAATTAAGCTATGATATAGCTTAAGATACCTGTGTGCACCCTCCCCCCCTTTTTTTTTTAAAAGAAAGGGCCGTATTTTTATGTGTTTCGTTTGTTCAGTGTAGTCCTGGCTGTCCTCGAACTTGCTCTGTAACAGGCTGGCCTTAAACTATACCCACCTGCCTCTGCCTCCCAACTGCTGGAATTAAAGGCCTGCATCACCACTGGGGGGGGGGGGGAGAACGTGGACTTTGATGTGGGATATAGTTTAGTCGTCAAGCGTTTGCCTAGCATGCATTAGGCCCTGGATTCAATACTGGGGGGAAAAAGTAGGCATTTACAACGTACATTATATCGGTGTACTGTCATGTGCCATTTCAGTTCACTGGGAAGGCACTTGCTTCTGTGTGCCCCACTCCCTTCAGATCTAAGCATATTTATGTCAAGCGGTCTCCAAGACCCCTGTCTGGGGTGAGCCCGACTCCTAACTTTGTGAACGGGAGGGAAGAGAACAGCCCAAGAGTTAAAACACACGACTTTCAGGACAGTTAGAAACACACCATCACCAACAGCCATGACTATTGTTGAGCTTACAATATAAAAATAAAATAAAAATAAAATCCTGCGGTGGGACAGGGAAGTGGGGTTCAGCCGCGGGGAGCACAGCCACGGGGAGCACAGCCACAGGAGAAAGCTCAGTTAGCAACTCCAGCTGCTACCTCAATGCACCCAGCCGGTTTCTTTTCTTCTTTTTATGTTTATTTTGTAGTTTTTTTGTTTTTTTGAGACAGAGTTTCTCTGTGTAACAGTCCTGGCTGTCCTGGAACTCGCTCTATAGACCAGGCTGGCCTCACCTCACAGAGATCCACCTGCCTCCGCCTCAGCTCCCACTCTGTTCTTTAAAGCAGCCAGTCAATACTTGTTTTCTTACAGCAGTCCAGCCTGATGTCAGGAGGAGAGCCTGCAGCCCTGCTCATCAGATCATCAGAACGGTTTCCACCAGCCGCTTCGAAGTACTTCCTGATGGGCACGTGCTACACGCAGACTCCGAAGACGCTTTCCATGAAGAAAATTCGTGAGTGTGTGTGTGTGTGTGTGTGTGTGTGTGTGTGTGTGTCCAGAAGGTCTAGAATTCCTTTCTCAGGCATAAAACCAGGCCGACATCTAGCTATATGACAGGAAAGCTGCAGGCATGAAGTAAGGTCTAAGGAGGAGTGTCCTCTGATGCAAACAAGACCACAGCGACAGAAAAGTGCAAACGAACTCTGATAAAGGCTCACAAAGCCTTCGTGGTCAAGCCTTGCTGGATAAATGCTATCTAAGCAGCCATGGAGGATAAACAAGGAAACGACTGTTCATTTCTGAGGTAAACCAGAGTCCCGCATCTCTGGCTAGCATTACCCTCCTTTTCAGCTCCCCGTGTTGCCCAGAGCTGTGTTAGCTGCACTGAGTCCCAGAATGCCACAGTGAGTCCTACAGTGCCTCTGTGGAGTCAGAGGACAGTGTACAGCAGTCAGTTCTCTGTTTTTGCCATGTGGTTTTGGGAATTAAAAACAGGTTTCCAGACTTGGTGACAAGTGTCTTCTACTGAATCCAACAAGTAGGTTTTTGTTCTTAATTATCTTATTTAGGGGGCTAGAGGTGGCTCAGTGGTTAAGAGCACTGACTGTTCTTTTAAAGGTCCTGAGTTCAATTCCCAGCAAC
>BDUI01011583.1:27526-38211 GCA_002335545.1 Apodemus speciosus
CTGGGTCCACTCTTTCCTTCTTGTCGGACAACATTTGGTAGGTGGATTGTGTCTTTGGTGTTCCAAGATTCTAGGCTAATATCCACTTATCAGTGAGTGCATGCCTTGGGTGTTCGAGAGCTCTACTTTTAAAAGGCGATTTTCTATTCTGGGGCAGGGAGCTTATGATAGGATCTCTTTTCTTGAAAGTTCCATAGGACAAGTAAATGATACCTGAATTTCCAAAGAATTATACTCTGGGTAGAATTCTTGTGGGTAGAAATAATGCTTCTCCTTGTTTTAAAATTGTTATTGTTATTCTACATTGTTCTAGGCGACTTCATTTGCCATGGGGAAAGATCAGAAGCCTAGAGGGGGAGAAGCCAACTGCATTTCAAACAGACCTTTAAACACTCATCACTGAAACATTTATATTGAAACGAGAAAGTGTTTTAAGTTTAGCAAAGTTTTCTGGAGATGAATGCTTCTCTTAGTTTAGAGAGAAAGATTTTGAATATCAAAAGTCTGAGCACTAAGATATTCTATGTGTGAAACATAAAGTGTAAACCATGGAGCTGAGAAGAATTCAGTGTTTTCTGTTTAAATAAAATAAAGACTTACATCCCATAGAGAAGACAGCGTCTTTGTGAGGGGGGATATTGGGAAAGACAGACCTTTGCCCTAGTTCCCAACTAAACCTTGGTTCCTTTCTCAAGAAAGAAAGAAATCATTGAAACAAAGAGAGTATTAATGTTTTTCACTTTCCAGAAAAGACTCAGAAAGACTTTGGTTCTGGCAAGTTAGGAGTAGGCAAATGAGGAGTTAAGTGGATTGTTTGCGGATGCCAAATTGACTATGGTTCACTATGTCACAGGACCAAAATGCACCTGGACAGTCTAAGGTTATCAATAAGAGGTTCACAGAAGGATGGCCAACCTAGAATGGCCTCTGGCTGGCCACAAGCAAGATTTGAAGTTCTGGAATCACACTGATGAAAGAACATGAAAACACCAATGTCTTCTCAATGTGTGATACTGGGTTACCTGTGCGTCTTGTATATTCCTGGAATCTAAGCAGTAGAGAAAGAAATAATCGTGGGATTTCCTCCATTGGAAAGAAAATGACTATAACTGGATTCACTACAAGGATACACTAGGGGAAAGTAAAAGTCAAGAAAATAAGTCCTCTCTAAAAATTTTGTCCTTATGAGACAAAAACAGAATTTATAGATTCCAGAATATATACAGTGATTGTTTTATAGTCATTCTACATATGTTTTTCTTTTTTCTTTTTTTATTAGATATATTCTCTTTTTAAAAAAGTCAAGAAAATAAGGAAACATCAAATTTTATTGGTTTTACTCATAACCTGGATTATTCATGATTAATTAACTAGGTTTACATGAAATATATGTAGGTAATTTTTCGTCCATCAAGAGTATTAGGAGCTCTGAATTACAGGTTGAACAATAGAACTGTTAGATTTACTTACCTGAATGTGTAGCATATCAAATACACAATTGATTTGCATATTATATTTGATATTTCTGCATTTTGACAATGTCTTTTTTTAAAAAAGAGAATGTGCACTCATGTATCCTTTGTGGATATTGAAATTAATTTTCAGCAAAATACTTTGATTTGCTCAATAATTACACCTGCTAATTACTAAGATTTTTTTCATTATAAATCTTTTTCTCAAAATTGAATCTAAAATTTACCCCATTGTTCATTTTTTTGAGATAAGGAAGAATAAATAGTCTGTTATTATTTCATTTCTCAAATATTTAATTGTATTTTATGGAAGTTTGCATGTGAGAATTCCTTAGTATTTACATTTCTCAGTTTTTCAGTGGTAATGGGGTCATCTAATTTATTTCAGAAAGGTGTGGTATTGGCTTACTTTTTTCCTAAATTCCCTTTCTCTCCCTTGGTGACTTGGCTTTCAAGGGGAAGAAGAAGGCTCATCCAGAAAAACTATTTCTAAATCCATTCTTCTCCTCTTTCTGCTCTTCACCATGTCAAAACCCACTTCAACTCAACTCTCAGGAAATTCCCATAAAGATTTCTTCCTGACCTTCCCTTCTTCTTTACCAATTTTCAGAATTCTCCCACAATACATATTCTGTGAAGGATGCTTTTATTATTACCCTGAGAAGTACTTCTCCTCCATCTGGCTTATCTTCAAGAAGAAGCAAAGAATTAGACCAACGGCCATTGCATTCAAATGATATGGCCAGACTCCCTTGACTATCAGATGCTGATTAGGAGGTTTTTTGATTTAATATTCCCCTTTCCCTTCACCACCTTTTCTTAGATCCCTTTCATTTGGAATTCTACCTGTGGCAGATAGGAAATGTAAASCTCTTTTAGAGTTCTGTGTGTGGCTGCTTGAAGATAGTTGGTCTGGAAAGTTTTAGCTTATTCCAAATTCATTTTTTAAAAGATCTCTTTAGTTTTTCATTGCTTATCTTATTAAAACACAAGGCATCTAGATTTCATTACACTACTTGTTCAAGCATCTAATTTATTTTAAGAGAATATTCCATTGGGTAATGTTTAATGTGTGGTTATGATTCAGCAAGAAATAGATTAGTTCCTTTAAATTTAAGCTTGAAATGGACATAAGATCATACTTTAACCTTGTAATTATCTTCTCAAGTAGGGCCAATGGCTGTCTATGTACAGGTCTTGGAAGTGACTTTTTTTTAAATGTTAACGAAGAAGTTGAGGAAATGAAATTCACTTATTAGAGACTGGCTACCAGATTCATGTTTGCCTTTCCCCTGGCTATAATGTATGAGTCTTCTAAACATAGAAAATCCTGGCTTTATACCTTTAACTATCAGGTTCCATGTGAAAAAGATGAAATTATTTGGAGAGAAATTAACAACTATGATAGGGATTTTCTACCCATCACTCTTCGCAGAGCATCCTGGACATCTTTGTTTCTCAGACTATACACAACAGGGTTTAGTAGAGGTGTTATTACAGTGTAAGTCACTGAGATCAACTGATCCTGGTCCCCAGTGTTCTCTGATTTGGGCTTGAAGTAGGCGATAGAGGCACARCCATAGTGAATGATGACCACAGTGAGGTGGGAGGCACAGGTGGCAAAAGTTTTTCTCCGGCCTTCAGCTGAGGCAATCTTAAGAATGGTGGAAATAATAAGAATATAAGAGACAAGTAGGAAATTGGCAGGGGCTATGATGATCATAAGGCTGAGACCTAATGTCAAGACCTCATTGATGACTGGCACTGAACAGGCCAGATCTAAAATTGGACGGACATCACAGAAGAAATGTTCAATCAGTGTGTTGCAAAATGGCAGCCTGAATATGGCCACAGCCTGAACTAGTGACARCAAGAACCCCATGATGCCTACTGAAGATGCCAGAATGATGCACACCCTCCAATTCATGATGATACTGTAGCGAAGTGGGTTGCAAATGGCCACATAGCGATCATAACCCATGACTGCTAGCAGGAGACAGTTGGTCATTGCAAATCCAAGGAAAAAAAATAGCTGAATCCCACAGCACTCCAGGGAGATGGATTGGCTC
Organism: Apodemus speciosus; assembly: GCA_002335545.1. Taxonomy (NCBI): domain Eukaryota; kingdom Metazoa; phylum Chordata; class Mammalia; order Rodentia; family Muridae; genus Apodemus; species Apodemus speciosus. Next base: position 31,068 of record BDUI01011583.1, read on the forward strand.
AGACCCACAAGGCTACCAAGCATACGTGGGATTATGACCAGGGAATAGAAAGTCTCTGAAGTTGAGAGAACACTTAAGAAGAAATACATGGGAGTGTGAAGGTAGTGGTCAATGCGGATAATGGTTANAAAAAAAAAAACCCACAAAGAAAAAATAAAGAACTACTGCTTGGGTTCTCCCTGAGGCAGCAGAGGGGGAAGAGCATCTGCAGGCACAAGACTTGGTCTTGCAAGATATTTAGGGTTGCTGCTTAATAATAAACCTTTACCTATTTTAAGTCTAAGTTACTCAGTTACTGTAGCTTAGCTGCCTGAGTTCCTTTCAAGCCAGAAACTAGAGTCTTTGGCATTTAGCACCTTAAACAGCCAGGGATTAAGTAAAGTAGTCTTTTGTTATATCTCTGCAGGAACTGAACAGCTCTAACTCCCAGCCTGAAGGTTGAAGTCACAGGAAGAAAAAGGGACACATTGAAAAGTGATCTTGGCCTTTATTTCTAAGTTCTTCAGTTCTCCAAAATGTTTCTCCAAAATGTTTTCCTCCAAAACGTTCTCTCTGAGAAGTTCTCTAAAAAGTTCTCTGAGAAAGTTCTCTCTTGTTCTCTAAGAAGTTTTCTCTGCTCTCTTCTTCTCCTTATCTGTTCTTTCCTCCTGCTCTGATGAAACAATCATAATACCCTTACTTTCAATGCCTTTTCTCCCAATGCTATTAGTTCCAATGCTATGGCCTTACTTCTAAGATCTTCTTGAGTTCAATTCTGGCTTGTCTCTTTGGTCCTCAGCACTTATATATCTTTCAGAATACATGATCACATGGTAAAAAGTTCACCCCCAAGTTTACACATAAATTCAGATCATAAATTGAATAAGAAGTTTGCAATAAAGAAAGTTTATATTCATATCCATTAGGAGTTATTATCTGGCTAAACATTCATCTGTCACTAGCTCTACAGGTTTATGGTGAGCTAATTTATAACTAATTTATAATTGAAATTTAGTATAGATAAAACTAGTCAATATTTTATCTTCTGTCCTTGAACCTATAGTAAATACTTAGTTTTCTTTTTTTTTTATGACTTTTGGTTAATTGTTTTACAATCTTCTTTAAGATGCTTTAAGTTGTGGATGCCTTCTTGCTAACTCAGAAGCAATTAACTCATGACATTTGAAGACTGATGGCGTTCTCAAAGCAGTTTTGACATGAGAAAGACTTAATAGCAGTCCTGTTATAAAAATGCTTAATAGTTACTAATATAATTTTAGTACTTCCTATAGAAGCATCATTAAGAATTAAGAAATTATCTAATTTGTCTATATAAAGTCATTACAAGACTGTATTATTTTTTGTTGTTCTGCAGAGATCTGTTCAAAAATACCTAGTGACTGTTATATATATTTAATAACAGGAAAAGCATATTAATAGCAAGAATCTTTACTAAAATGAAATTCTTCTTGGCTTTGCCTAGAGAAGCAAATCCATCATTAACTTAGACAGTCCATGGAGGAACCAACAGGAAAACCACCGGCTAGTTTTTAGCTTCTCCTTGATGTTTCCTGGCATACTAGACAATTATTCAAATTATGTCAAGATAGTAGAATGCAAGGCATGAAACTGCCCACTGTGGGTTTACTGTGCCACTTCAGAGATGAGCAATGAATCAAGGGGTAGGTGAGCATCATGTCTATCTTACATTAGGTATTTCTAGACCAAGTCTCTTCTTCAAGAAAATGAGGCCTTTCCTAATGTGCAGGTCTAACCAACAATTCTGAAAAGTCAGCCATCCTTTCAAATGTCAGAAAACTCATCTGTTCCTATAGGAACCTATATAATGATCTGTACCCAGTGTGAAGACTATTTCTGGAATAAAAGCATCGAAAGAGGATGCTTTTCTTTCCCCACAACTTTTATTGAATGTGTTATCCGACAACCTCAAATATGTAAAAACTATGTTGTCTTCACTATAATCCCCAACTTTTCCATTCTCCCTCCCATCCCCATTAATCCTCTGGTCCTAATAGCTATCTTCCTCATACTGTATCATTTGCTGTGTTATTTTTGGGAACTACTGATTAGAGGCCAAGTGTTTTAACAGTCTTTTGGTTACTGTTTTTTCTTTTTCTAGAAAGAGAATGAGTCTGTCATATTGGCCACTCTGAGGAGCTAGACCTGTATAGAAACAGGAAAGGCTCGTTCCCATCATGAAGAGGGGAAAAGTAGCACTATTTGTCAGATGGAGATGCTGCTAACAGACAGGATTAACCTCTAGCAAGGACAATTCAAGCTCCATTCTTTTTTTTTTTTTTTTTTTTTTTTTNGCACATATGCTACTATGTATAGGGAGGCCTAAGTCCAGCATGTGTATCCAACACAATTCTTAATAAATCTCAAATGGACAATTCTCAATACATCTTAAATGGACAATTCTCAAATTAACATGAAAACACAGAAAGAAAGAAAGAAACAAACAAAGAAAGAAAGAAAGAAAGAAAGAAAGAAAGAAAGAAAGGAAAGAAAGAAAGAAAAGAAAAGAAAAGAAAAAAGGAAGGGAGGAAGGAAAGAAGGAAGGAAGGAAGGAAGAAAGGAAGGAAGAAAGAAAAGAAAAGAAAAAAGGAAGGGAGGAAGGAAAGAAGGAAGGAAGGAAGAAAGATAGAAAGGAAGGAGGAAGGAAGGAAGAAAGAAAAAGAAAGAAAGAAAGAAAGAAAGAAAGAGAGAGAGAAAGAAAACCAGGATAGATAAAAAATACCCTAAAAATGTCTTACTATTCCTGGTCTCAATTTGTATTATAAATCTATAATAATACAATCAGCTTTGTATTAGCATAAAAACTAAGATTAACAGTTAATAAATTGGACCTCATAAAACTTAAAAGATTCTGTAAGACAAAGAACAGCATTCTTTGGATGTAGTAGCAGCCTAAAAACTTGACAAGCATTTTATGAACTTTATACCTAATAGATATAAAATATATAAAGAACTCAAGAAATCTGATATAAAAAACAAACAATCCAATTAAATTGGAATGGAGTACAGATTTAAACAGAAATTTTCAATAGAGGAAACTCAAATGAATGAGAAACATTTAAAGAAATGTTCAGCAACCCTAGCCATTAGGGAAATACAAATCAAAACTCTTTTGAGAGCCTATCATGTAACTGTGAAGATGTCTAAGATCAGTAACAGACGTTATTATGCTCATGCTGATGAAGATATGGAATGAAGAAAATATTCTGCCGTTGCTGGTGGGAGAGTCAATTTGTACAGCTATTGCGGAAATCAATGTAGTAGTTCCACAGAAAGATGAGAATTGATCTATCTCAAGGTCCAGCTATACCACTCTTAGGCATATACCCAAAGGATGCTTCATCCTATCACATGAACACTTGTTCAAGCATGTTTATTGTAGCTCTGTTCAAATAACCAGAAACTGGAAACAACTTAGATACCCCTAAACTGAAGAATGCATAACAAAAAATGTGATAAGATTTACACAAAGAAATATTACTCAGCCATTTAAAAAATTGAAATCATAAATTCACATGTAAATAGATGGAACTAGAAAAAAAATCATCCTGAGTGAGGTAACCTAGACTCAGAAAGTGTTCACATATATGTGGATTTAGTTGTGTAATCAATGATAACTAAGCTACAACTTGTAGACTCAGAAAAGTTTGGTACTTAGGAAGGGACAAAAAGAAAAGGGGAAATGCAATGGATTTTATGGGTAGACTAGGGTCAAGGAGAGACTTGAAGAGGATAATCGCATGGGGAGGGAAAGAGGGGATGGGCTGAGAAAAGGAATGTGGGGAAAGAGCTAGAATAGAGGGGCATTTAAGGGATGCTATGAAAACCTCCTGCAGGGGAACCTTTCTAAAAATTTATGAGGGCATAAATTATGAAATCTCAAAATAATGAAAGAGATGGAGTCCCAACTGGTCATTTCTTTTCACCAAATGAAGCTTTCAATGCTGGGACTTGATTATTTCCAATTGAGATGTTGGCTAGAGGAGCCCTATGCAGTGCTGGAGAGATGGCTCAGTGGTTAAGAGCACTGACTGTTCTTCTGAAGGTGCTGAGTTCAATTTCCAACAACCACATGGTGGCTCACAACCATCCATTACAAGATCTGTGTACTTACATATAATAAGTAAATAAATCTTAAAAAAATAAGGAATCCTATGCAAATCCCTAAATAACCCAGGGTATTAGCAAGATAGTAGTTGCTCTCCACATTCTGACAGCAAGGCCCCACTAATGAAGATAACACCCACACAACTCATTGAATATGTCATTGACACAGGAAGGTACTCAGTAGTCTATGAAAAGAGAACCATATACACCTACCTAGGCAAAGCCTATGATGTACAAAGTTGTCCTGGCTTGTGAAATATTCTAAGGCAATAGTGGAAAATGTTTGTGGGAACAACCAACCAACCTRTTTTTTATTTGACTCAGACTCACTCCATTTTATGGAACTTATCTGACATTGCTTGGGTGATTGCTTGGGTATTCTTTGGGTATTCCAAAGAATTAGGGTAAAATCAAATAATACTGGCCTCAAAAAAGTAATCATAAAATGACTCCTAATGATACTCTACTACATTCATAGATCAGTGCCTTATACAGCTGTCATCAAAGAACTTTCTTCCTGCAGCAGATGGCAACAGATATAAATACCTACAGTCAGAGATTTCAATGAGAGATCTAGCCTCAGAATACTCAGCCTTACATAGGTGTCTCCATCAGATTCTTCCCCTCAGAGTTCAGGGAACTGCAGAAAAAAGGAGGCAGAAAGAGTGTCAGAGCTAGAGAGGATGGAGGACACCTGGAGAACAGGCTCTTAACCAGTAAGCAAAGCTCATATGAACTCACAGAGACTGAAGTTAAAAGCATAGGGTCTGCATGAGTATGTGCCAGGTCTTCTGCATATATTAAAGGTTTTGGTTTACAGGACTGCTAAGTGTGTAAATGAATGGGTCTTTGATTCTTGTGTCGACTCTTGATCTCTTTTTCTTCTGTTGGTTTAACTTGTACAATTTCAGAGTGAGGGCTTTCATCTTGACTTATTATATATTATTTTGCCATGTTTGGGTGTTATCTCTTATAAGCCTGCTCTTTTCTAATGAGAGACAATGGGAGTGGATCAGGATGAGATGGGAAGGCTGAAGAATTAGAGCAGAGGGAAGAAAAACTATAATCAGGATATATTGCCTGAGACAAGAATCTATTTTCAATAAAAGAAGGAAAATCGAAAAAAGAATAACAGGTTACTTTTATGACTAAAATTTAAAAGGCTATGATAGCTAATTATGTTGACTAATTGAAGGACTACAGAAATGTAATAGCATTAACATTTTATAAAGATATTAAGATTCCCAGAATATAAGTTGTTCCTGTTTGAAGTGTAAAAGAGTGTTTTAATTCTGGAAAAATGCTATGCTGAAAAGAACAACTGGAATGCCAATATTTAAAGACAAATAGGAATTAATAATAATGGGAAATCAACTTCAATAAAGGTTTAAATACAAACATCATCAGAAAGATAGATAGAAAGATAGAGATAGATAGATGATAGATAGATAGATAGATAGATAGATAGATAGATAGATAGATAGATAGATAGATAGATAGAAACAGAGACAGAAACAGAACTTGGAGCATCCGGCTTTAAATGGTGTGTTTCAATCAAATCCCTTCCACAGTCAGACACTGCAAAGAAAGAACTAGACATCAGAATACTGAGCCCTAAATAGGATGTCTTCATCAAATCCCTCCCCTAAGAGCACAGGAAACCCCGGAGAAGAGGAGAAAGAAAGAGAGTAAGAGCCAAAGGGCATAGATGACACCAGGAAAAATGGCCTACTAAATAAATCGAGCAAAGCTACTGAAGTCACAGAGACTGAAGTTGCAAGAACAGGGTATACATGGCTCTAGATTAGGTCTATACCATCATATATATATATATATATATATATGTGTGTGTGTGTGTGTGTGTGTGTGTGTGTGTGTGTGTGTGATATATGTATGATATATATATATATATATATATACATATATATATATAAATATATATATGCTTTCAGTTTAGTATTTTTACTAAATGCTAAATAACCCCTGAATGTGTGAATAAGTGGGTCTTTGATTCTTGTGACTTCTCTCTGGGCTCTCTTCTTTCTGGTGTTTGCTTTGTCAAACTTTCATGTGAGGATTTTTGTTTTATCTTATATTTAATTTTGTAATGTTTGATTGTTAAATCTTAGAAGCCTGTTCTTTTCTTTGTGTGTGTGGGCTTTCTTTTTTTATTAATAAATTATTTTATTTATTTACATTCTAAATGTTGCCCCAGAGCTCTTTACCAAATTCCCTCTCCCCTTTGCCTCTGAGAGGATGATACCCGACCCACACTCCCACCTAGCTCCCCTCATGCACCCATCCACCCATGCTCCTTGGGGCATCAAGTCTCTACAGGATTAGGCACATCCTTTCATACTAATTCCAGACAAGGCAGTCCTCTGCTACATATGTGCTGGGGGCCATCTTCCAGCCCATGTATGCTAAGGCTGCCCACTCTCTCCCTATCTATTCAATACAGTACCAAAAGGAGCTCAAGGGGATACAAATTGTAAAGGAAGAAATCAAGGAATCACTATTTGTGAATGATATGATAGTATACATAAGCAACCAAAAAAGTTCTACCAGAGAATTCCCACAGCTGATAGATAACCTCAGCAAAGAGGCTGAATATAAGATTAATTCAAACAAATCAGTAGCCTTCCTTTATACAAAGGATAAATGAGCTGAGAAAGAAATTAGAGAAACAAGACCCTTCACAATAGTCACAAATAATATAAAATATTTTTGTGTGACTCTAAGTAAGTGAAAGATCTGTATGTCAAGAATTTCAAGTCCCTGAAGGAAGAAATCAAAGACCTAAAAAGATGGAAAGTACTCCCATGCTCATGGATTGATAGGGTTAACATAGTAAAAATGGCCATCTTACTTAAAGCAATCTACAGATTCAATGCACTCCCCATCAAAATTCCAACACAATCCATCACAGACATGCAAAGAGCAATTTTAAACTTTATATGGAAAACCAAAAAACCCAGAATAGCAAAAACAATTCTCAACAATAAAAGATGTTCTGGGG
>BDUI01011583.1:49532-63448 GCA_002335545.1 Apodemus speciosus
AGAGAGAGAGAGAGAGAGAGAGAGAGAGAGAGAGAGAGAGAGAGAGAGAGAGAGAGAGATTTTTGTAAGGAGCAGCTAAATGCCTAGATTGTTCCTGAAAGATGCAGAATAATTCCCCTGACCCAGAACTAATCATAAAAAAAGAAATCAAGGTAGTATATGGATGGCAAAAACTGTTGTTAAGTACAAATTTGAGCCTTCTATGTGAAATGGCTGAAATAGTTAGAAACAAACTACAGAAACTAGCATTTGTTTAAAATATGCTATCTTGTGTAGACAGCCTATTTGATTTACATCTTCAAAATTACTTTGAAAATACATAAATCAATCTTATTCTGATAATGAAAAAGTTGAAGTCCACTGGAATAAACTATTTGCCAGACTCACATATTTACTAATTGACAGGCCAGGTCTGAAGCACAGGCATATGTGAATAGACATCACAAGCATTTCCTCTGAAGCAAAATCCTACAGGATGAATATGCAAACAAGGTGTTTGGGTTAAAAGAGAATGAGACATTGGCTGAAGGAGAAATGCCTAACTCTCAGCATCGCTTCCTCAAAAGACACGCGAGCCCTTAGTAGTAGACGACAGCACTGGTGTTATAAAGGTGGTCTTATTTACAGTTTTTGCCTTGACTTCCAGCAGATTCTTCCATTATTTAAAACGAAACCTGCAAGAATACTATATTTCACTTTAGGTGTCAAGCAGCCATTGTGAAACTTACTGAGAAAGTCTGAAACTTCAATATTGAGAAAATCACCAGAGAGAGGACTAGTTAGATGAAAACCAGAAATCTTAAAAATCAATCTTCTGCTGCTTTTTATTTTAATTTTTATCTTAAATACACTTACTTCTTGAAAACTTGGAAAGGGAAATTATAGAAAATTCCTTAGGAGACAATGTACCTGCAATTGGAAAAGGAAAGGGCTGGGATAGAATGCTCCAGGAAGCAAGAGTAGAAGAAGTTAGAAGTCCTAAGGCAAGCAGGTAAGCACTTCCAGAATGTCAGAAGGAGTTTTATAAYTTAGTGACAAATTTCAGGCTAACACTTTGACTCTCCTATCTTCAAAATCATCTCTCTGCAAAGCAGAAAACTCTGGAAACTCTAAATCTAAGAATGCTGCCTAAGGTTTACCCCAACAGAGAAACTGGTCTATTAACTCTGGTACTCTGAAGAATTCCCTTGAGAATCATTCCTGGGCACACAGGGCATCAAAGACCTAGTGTGACACCCTATCTCAGGGGCCTCGTTAGGAATTTGGGCAATTAGTAGAGTGAAAGTCCTTGCCTTTGGTTAGAAACTAACTATCTGCTATTTTATGTCTCAGGATGCTTTCCTCTTTTATTAAATAAACAAACATTATTGAGCATCCACTCTTGTGCAAGGCAGTATATGTCAGCTGGGGATCATAGCACAATAAATCCAGTAATGGTGTTTGCTTCTATAGAGCTATCAATCAAGAGAATACAACTGTAGTTAAGGAATTAGTAAATATGCACATGTTTGAAAAAGCAGCATTTCCTGGACATGTGCAGCCTTGGTACAAACAGTTGGTCACCAGATAATTTATGTCATTAGTAAAGGAAGTCCAATATTTTATCCAGAGAGAGCTCTAAGACACGTATGGGCTTATGAAGCGGACTGCGGGCTGGATCTTTTTTCCTACTGTCTTCTTGGCTAGGGGATGGTATTGCTTAAGGTGCATACTGCCCACGCAGCCAGGCTAATTTCAAACTAGAAATATCACAATTTTATTACTAGAAGAAAAATAACTTCTAGGAGGAAAAATGTAGGGGGGGACAGGTTATGCTAGTTTACCACACTGAGCCTTTCAATGTTTTCCTTAGTCACAAAATTTACGCTGGAATATTAAAGACCTATGTCAGTCAACTAGATGAAGCTAAAGTAGACGAAGAGAAGAAGAGTGAACTACTGGATGAATTAATGTAGCTCATTTCATGATGTGAAACACTCCTCATTGTGAGGGAGATTGCGAGGAAGAGATCATGTTGGAGGCAATGGAACTGAAGATACACAAAGATTTGTACAACTTCAAGMATATTCTGTGCTAGAAAAGCCTTTGTTTAGTGATGATGTAACCATATAGAAATTCACAATTAAAATATAAAACATGTTAAACCAAGACTGGCAGTTCAAGCCTTGGAAAGACAATGGGGGATGACAGCTATTGTCCTGTGGGAATGCTTTGCAGCCAGAGCTCTGGTGGAAGACAAAGTAATAACACTGAATTTTTGAGACCCCAAAAGCTAATCCATCATAGGAATCTTAACACACATGGTCAAGAGACTTGTCTTTACCCAGCAGTGACCCATGAACCAATTCCCAGAAAGTAATTATTTATAGAAAGTGAGGCTTTTTGTAGAAATCTGAAGGGGTTGCAGTGTGAGCTTCTTGGGGCAGCTTAATAGAATAGTGTCTAACTCATATGGAGAATAATAATAGTCTCTTCAAAATCTCATAGCAGAAATTAAGGCATGGTTCTATCTCCTTGGAATATACTCATGAAACACATGTAAGCATGGAATACAGTGCACTTACTATGTCATAAGACATTGGTTATAGAACTAGTTACACTGTACTATTTACACTTGTTCTGCAACTTGCTAATAACTGATAGCATCATGGCTCACTCAGGAATTTGGTYAAAGTGGTAGCTATGTAACACAATGCCACAGGCTATCTCATTTGACACATTTAGAAATGAGAAAGTATACCAGAACACGATTAGGGATAGCTGAACTCACTTTAAAGTGTAAATTGTAGGAACATTAAAGTCAAGATTCCATTTCTTAATGTGACATTCAAGATTCTTCAAGCAGAACTCTGCTTGTTATCTATGGATAAACCAGGTTGATGGTTCTATGGCTTAGAGCCASTTAAGGATTCAGAGACAGTTACAAATGATAGAATTGATAAAAATTCTATATAGAAGAGAAGAAGAGATCAAACAAAAGTACAAAATGAAATTAATTATAGTAAGCAACTTGTTCAGAAATAGGAATAGAAATTCACTTAAGGCAAATAATTACCTGAAATTATCTAGAGTTTGATTTTGGAATATCAAGAGTCTGTAAACATTGTATTTATGGGAATTCCTGCTATCCATTATTTAAAGTTTTATAAATAAAAAATTTATCTAATTTTTACATTCTTCCATCTAGCCATGCCTGGGTTACCCTCATTACACGTTCTCAGATTCATGGCCTCTATTTTTCCTTTATTATTGTTTCACACATGTACACACACATATCACATACATACATATACACTTTAACATGATGTTTCTAAATATATAGATACAATCTGATCTGATTAGGGCATATGTTAATTACATGGATATGGTTTTTAAATGTTTATCCTTATATTTACAAATAAATGTAGGTCTCATCCCTCAACAAAGAAACTGATCTTTGTAGCATGTGGGGAACATTACAGAAAATCACAACAGATCAAATGCAGAAAACAAATATTCCTGTGGTATCCAAGCCCATCTGATTGACATGATCCAGCCCCATCTGATCTATACAACTAATGCATCTAAGTTTCAGGGAACATCATGGAAGAGGGCTGGAAAGTATATAAAGCCAGAGGAACAGAAATTTTAAAATGGGATTAGTTCTCCTAGAAACTATAGCTGTGAAGCTATACCTTAGAAGTCTCAACAACATGGCTGCCTAAAAAGACAAGGATGACAATGACAGGCATGCTAATGCATAAGGGACAAATCTCAAGAGACCCCAATCCTAGACAAAAACAACAACAACAACAACAGCAACAACAAAAACAAAAACAAAAACAAAAACAAAAACAGAAAACCAATGAATACTTCGGGTGTGAAAAATGGTGTTCTCCAGGAAAGAGTCTTCCAATTGATTATCCAATATCAAATGGTCAGCCGCCAATCTTTTTGCCAGCATAGTTCAGGGATTAGAATCATTTTTTCTTGTTGCTTTGAACTTTCTCTGCCAATTAGTGCTTCGGCGTCAGAGGAAGCCATCTTTATTTTCAGTAGAGGCTGAATAAAATCTGTAGATACACTGGCTCAGTGTGGTTCACTCATTTGGGAGTGGATGGAGACAACCATCAACATCAGTACTCTGAAAAAGCCCCTAATAAGCCACACAAGTTTACCTGGGAGGTCTTGAAATAAGATGAGCACAGATGAGTACCCTATGAATCTCTAGTTGTATAGAAACAGTGGATGTACAATAGAGGGTTACAAGAGCCTGAGTAAACATGAAAGCAAAGGGAAACTATATGATCATTGTACATGCATAAATGTATAGAACTTTCAAAATGCAAAAGTATTATTTTACAAAATGAAAACAAACAGTAGAAACTGAAGAATTAGCCAGAACATTGCATTCTTGTAGCTATCAGCACACAGATTGATTTTAAGATGAATGCTGAAGGATTCCAGGTGTTGGTGTGCAATCTGCTCAAATCATCAACTGACTACTCAACTGAGTGGTCACAGGGAAAATCCTTGTAGTTCAGGCTTACTCAACAAAGGTGATGCTTATAAGCAATTAAGAAGACCTAAGTATTATATTATATAGCAACTTTTATTTATAAACCAAAGAGAGCAAATAAATGTAAAGAATATTTAAATTTTAACATATGAGACAAAGTTTAACATATATGACAGAGTTGCTTCAACAACCTTAATTAATCATATAATGAAAACAAAAATACATTTAATAGTTTTGTATCTAACATATGATAAATCTTAGCAATTGTTCTTAGAAAAACTAGTTCTAAGGGAAATAAGGTAACAAAATGTGAGCAAGTAGACAAGATTCCATTTAATTTCCATCACGATTAAGTTAGACATAAAAGGTCCATGTAAAAATGAGTAAAGAGGTAAACATATTTCAAAATTGCTTCAAATTCTGAAGATATAAAGACCTACTAAATTACATTCAGGCCATGAAAAGTCAAGTGTAGCTGAAAATAGTAGATGCTGAATGACTTGATACCCAAGGCCAATTGAGTCGAAGGCTTCAGAATTGATGTAAGATATGAGATAATGCAGAAGTGCAACAGACCAGTTTAAAAAATAAAAGTTTTGCTCCCTACCCTGAGCTCTATATTCTGGCCTACAACTCCAACAGAAGACTTCTGCTTTACTGGAGGCTACTCTGGCATTAAGGACCCCAGATGAGACACCTTGCACAACCTGATAATACTCATTAAAGCCCGTATAACAACATCCAATAGCACTCCACACAATCAACAACAGCCAGGGCAATATGGCACCACCAGAGTCCAGATATCCTACTACATCAAGTGCTAGATATTCCAATATACCTGAAAATTACTTCAGGTCCAGTCTTATGAAGATGATATAGGAAATATATAAATCCCTTAAAGTAATACAGGAAACTACAATCAAACTGTTGAAGGAAATGAATAAAAAACTGTAGAAGACTTGAAAGGGGAAATAGAAACAATAAAGAAATAGCAAATGGAGGCAACTCTAGAGATGGAAAACCTAGGAAAGAGAACTGAAACTACAGATACAAGCATCACCAATGGAATACAAAAGATTGAAAAAAGAATCTCAGACAAAGAATATACAATAGAAGAATTGATATATCAGTCAATGAAAATATTAAATCTAAAAACATTCCCAAATCAAAAAATACAAGAAAACCTGGACTGCATGAAAAGACCAAACTTAAGAATAATAGGATCAAGAATTGACAAATGGGACCTCATAAAATTGCAAAGCTTCTGTAAGACAAAGGACACTGTCAATAGGACGAAACAGCAACTAACAGATTAGGAAAAGATCTTTACCAATCTTACATCTGATAGAGGACTAATATCCAATATATAAAAAGAACTCAGGAAGTTAGACTCCAGAGAATCAAATTACCCTACTGGGGAAGGACCTGGGCAGGAACTGGGGGAGAGGGGAGCATGATCTGGTATTGAGTGAGGGGAAAGGACTGAAGCCCTGAGGGCCAGCAGAAAGAATGGCAGCAGGCAACCTCGGGAGATAGGAGGTTAGGGGGAACTTCCAGAATACACCAAAGACCTGGGAGGTGAGAGACTCTCAGGATTCAAAGGAAGAAACCTTAGATGAAATGCCTGACAGTACGAAGAGGGAACTTAGAGAGCCCACCTCCAGCAGGAAGACAGGGCATTAAATGAGGGAGCAGGGGGCAATCCCATAATTACAACTCTGACCCATAATTGTGCCTCTCTGAAAGAACTGCAGGGTTGGAAATGGAGAGAAGCCTGAAGAAAAGAAGATCCAGTGATAGACCCAAAGTGGGATCCAGCTCAAGGGGAGGTCTCAAGTCCTGACACGATTACTGAGACTATGGAGCACTCACAAAAAGGGACCTAGAATGACCATACTTCAGAAGACCCAACAAGCAACTGAGTCAGATGCAGATATTTACATCCAACTAATGGACAGAAGCATCTGGCCCCTGTTGTTGGATTAGAGAAGGCTGAAAGAAGCTGAGGAGAATGGCAATCCTGTATGGGGACCAGCAGTCTCATTTAATCAGGACCCCCAAGATCTCTCAAACACTGGACCATAAAAACAGGCAACATAGAGCTGGTGTGGATATGAGGCCCCCAACACACATACAGTAGAGCACTGCCGGGTCTGTGTTCATTCAGGGATGATGCAATTAACCCTCAAGAGACTGGAGGCCCTAGGGAGTTTAGAGGTTAGGTGGGGTGAGGGGGGACATCCACATGGAGACAGGGGCATGGGGAGGAGGTATGGGATGTAGAACAGTCAGAGGATGGACAGGGGTGGTGAGGAATAAAATATGGAATATAAAACATAAATTAATAATTAACAATAAAAAGGGGATACAGAGCTAAACAAAGAATTCTCAACTGAGGAATAATGAATGTCTGTGAAGCACCCAAAGAAATGTTCAGCATCCTTAGTCATCAGGGAAATGCAAATCAAAACAAACTTGAGATTCCACCTCATGCCAGTCAGAATAGCTAAGATCAAAAACTCAGGTGACTGCAGGTACTGGCAAGGATGTGGAGAAAGAGGAATGCACCTTCATTGCTGGCGGGATTTCAAGCTGGTAAAACCACTCTGGAAATCAGGTTGGTGCTTCCTCAGAAAATTGGATRTAGTACTACGAGAGGACCCAGCTATACCATTCTGGGGCATATACCCAGTACATGTTCCAACATATAATAAGGACACATGTTCCACTATGCTCATAGCAGCCTTATTTATAATAGCTAGAAGCTGGAAAGAACCCAGATGTCCCTCAATAGAGGAATGGATGAAGAAAATGTGGTACACTTACACAATGGAATACTACTCAGCCATTAAAAACAATGAATTCACTAAATTCTTAGGCAAATGGATGGAACTAGAAAATATCATCCTGAGTGAGGTAACCCAATCACAAAAGAACACACATAGTATACACTCACTGATAAGTGAATATTAGCCCAGAAGCTCAGAATGCCCAAGATATAATTCACACACTACATGAAGCTTAAGAAGAAGGAAGACCAAAGTGTGGATACTTTGGTCCTTCTTAGAAGGGGTACAAAATATCCATGGGAGGAAATACAGAGACAAAGTGTGAAGCCGAGACTGAAGAAAAGATAATTCAGAGACTGCCTTACCTGGTGATCCATCCCATACACAGTTACCAAACCCAGATGCTATTGTAGATGCCAACAGTGCTAGCTGACAGGAGCCTGATATAGCTGTCTCCTGAGAGGCCCTGGCAGTGCCTGACRAATACAGAGGGGCATGCTCTCAGCCAACTATTGAACTGAGCACAGGGTCCCAAATTGTGGAGCTAGAGAAAGGACCCAAGGATCTGAAGGGGTTTGCAGTCCCTTAGGAGGTACTACAATATGAACCAACTAGTACCCCCAGAGCTCCCAGGGACTTACCCACCAACCAAAGAGTACACATGGAGGGACCCATGGCTCCAGCCACATGGGTAGCAGAAGATGGCTTGGTCAGATATCAATGAGAGGAGAGGCCTTGGACTTGTGGAGGATCATTGCCCCAGTGAAGGGGAATGCCAGGTCAGGGAAGCAGGAGTGGGTGAGTTAGTGAGCAGGGGGAGAAGAGATGGGATAGGGGATTTGTGGAGGGGAAACATAAAGGGGACAATATTTGAAATGTAAATAAAGAAATGTCTAATAAAAATAATGATAATAAAAGAAAAAAAGTATAATAAGAATAGAAGGAGAAGATTCCTAGTTCACAGTCTARGAAAACATTTTCAACACAATCAGGAAAGAAATTTTCCCAACCTAAAGAAAGAGATGCCTATAAACATACAAAAAGCTTACAAAACACCAAGTAGATTGGACCAGAAAATTTCCCCTTACAACATAATAATAAAAACACCAACTCTCCAGAACAAAGGCAAAATTTTAAAAGCTGCAAGGGAAAAGGCCAAGTAACATGTAAAGGCAGACCTATTAGAATCATGCCCAACTTCTCAACAGAGACTCTACAAGCCAGAAAGCCTGGACAAATGTCTCACAGACTCTAAAAGATTCCAGATGCTAGCCCAGGCTACTACAGCCAGCAAAACTTTCAATCACTACAGATAGAAAAACAAGATAATATAAAACAAAAACAAATTTAAACAATATCTATTCATAAATCCACTTCTATAAAAGATACTAGATGGAAAAATCCAACTCAATGAGGTTAACCACACTCAAGAAAACACAAAAATCAATAATTTCACACCAACAAATCCAGAAAAAGGGAAACACACACACACACACACACACACACACACACANTAGTACTACGAGAGGACCCAGCTATACCATTCTGGGGCATATACCCAGTACATGTTCCAACATATAATAAGGACACATGTTCCACTATGCTCATAGCAGCCTTATTTATAATAGCTAGAAGCTGGAAAGAACCCAGATGTCCCTCAATAGAGGAATGGATGAAGAAAATGTGGTACACTTACACAATGGAATACTACTCAGCCATTAAAAACAATGAATTCACTAAATTCTTAGGCAAATGGATGGAACTAGAAAATATCATCCTGAGTGAGGTAACCCAATCACAAAAGAACACACATAGTATACACTCACTGATAAGTGAATATTAGCCCAGAAGCTCAGAATGCCCAAGATATAATTCACACACTACATGAAGCTTAAGAAGAAGGAAGACCAAAGTGTGGATACTTTGGTCCTTCTTAGAAGGGGTACAAAATATCCATGGGAGGAAATACAGAGACAAAGTGTGAAGCCGAGACTGAAGAAAAGATAATTCAGAGACTGCCTTACCTGGTGATCCATCCCATACACAGTTACCAAACCCAGATGCTATTGTAGATGCCAACAGTGCTAGCTGACAGGAGCCTGATATAGCTGTCTCCTGAGAGGCCCTGGCAGTGCCTGACRAATACAGAGGGGCATGCTCTCAGCCAACTATTGAACTGAGCACAGGGTCCCAAATTGTGGAGCTAGAGAAAGGACCCAAGGATCTGAAGGGGTTTGCAGTCCCTTAGGAGGTACTACAATATGAACCAACTAGTACCCCCAGAGCTCCCAGGGACTTACCCACCAACCAAAGAGTACACATGGAGGGACCCATGGCTCCAGCCACATGGGTAGCAGAAGATGGCTTGGTCAGATATCAATGAGAGGAGAGGCCTTGGACTTGTGGAGGATCATTGCCCCAGTGAAGGGGAATGCCAGGTCAGGGAAGCAGGAGTGGGTGAGTTAGTGAGCAGGGGGAGAAGAGATGGGATAGGGGATTTGTGGAGGGGAAACATAAAGGGGACAATATTTGAAATGTAAATAAAGAAATGTCTAATAAAAATAATGATAATAAAAGAAAAAAAGTATAATAAGAATAGAAGGAGAAGATTCCTAGTTCACAGTCTARGAAAACATTTTCAACACAATCAGGAAAGAAATTTTCCCAACCTAAAGAAAGAGATGCCTATAAACATACAAAAAGCTTACAAAACACCAAGTAGATTGGACCAGAAAATTTCCCCTTACAACATAATAATAAAAACACCAACTCTCCAGAACAAAGGCAAAATTTTAAAAGCTGCAAGGGAAAAGGCCAAGTAACATGTAAAGGCAGACCTATTAGAATCATGCCCAACTTCTCAACAGAGACTCTACAAGCCAGAAAGCCTGGACAAATGTCTCACAGACTCTAAAAGATTCCAGATGCTAGCCCAGGCTACTACAGCCAGCAAAACTTTCAATCACTACAGATAGAAAAACAAGATAATATAAAACAAAAACAAATTTAAACAATATCTATTCATAAATCCACTTCTATAAAAGATACTAGATGGAAAAATCCAACTCAATGAGGTTAACCACACTCAAGAAAACACAAAAATCAATAATTTCACACCAACAAATCCAGAAAAAGGGAAACACACACACACACACACACACACACACACACAAACACTATCACCACCAACCTCAAAATTATAGGAATTAACAATCTTTAATCATTAATATCTCTTAATATTAGTGGACTCAATTCCCTAATAAAAAGACAGAGACTAGCATAATGGAAGCAAACAAAGAATCCATCATCTGCTGTATACAAGAAACACACCTCAACATCAAAGATAGACATTACCTCAGAGAAAAGGGCTCAAAAATGATTGCTRAATCAAATGGAAGCAAGAAGTGAGCTGCTGTAGCCATTCAAATATCTAAAAAAATAGATGTTTGAATGGCTACAGCATTCAAATTAACCAAATTATTCAACCAAAATTAATCAAAAGAAATGGGGAATCACACTTATATTCATCAAAGGAAAAATCCACTAAAAATGATGTCTCTATTCTGAGCATCTATGCCCCAAATCCAAGGCAACCACATTAGTAAAAGAAACATAACCAAGATTAAATCATACTTGGAATCCCACACATCGATAGTCTCTACTCAGAACAATGGAAACTTTCAGGATTGTATGAGGGTGACCCTAGCTAAGACTTAACAATGGACCATATGGTACCTGATTAGATAGATTAAATATATTTCCTGTAACCAGGCAAGACTTCCAGTAAAGGGATTAAGATACCAACCCAGACAGAAAATTTTGACCTATAGCTTGCCCCGCCTACAAGATGTGCTAGGGTGTAAAGCAGAAATTGTGGGAGTGGCCAAACAATGACTGGTCCAGCTTGAGACCTATGCCATGAGAGGGAGTCCAGCCCTGACACTGCCTAGAGGCATGGGATGGGAGGCAGGAGCCAGAAGCTGGATTGCCCAGAGACATAGAATAGAACCAAACATGGCTGGCAAACAATGAAAACTCCAAGTCAATGAAATGATTCCTTTTGACATTCTGCTATACTCATAGATTGCTGTCTAGCCCAATTGTCATCAGGGAGGCTTCATCCAGCAACTTATGGAAACAGATGCAGAGACCCACAGCCAAACATTAGGCAACCCTCAGGGAACCTGAGGGGAAGGGAGAGGTGGAAGAAGGGGAGGAAGGATTGTAGAAGCCCAGGAGAGAAGGACACAATGAGAAAACCCTTAGAATCTACTAACTTGGTTCAGAGAAAGCTGACAACCAGGGAGACTTCATGGGACTGACCTAAGCCCTTAGCATATATRGTACAGTTGTATAGCTCAGTGTTCTTGTGTGGCTCCTAATAGTGGAAGCAGTGGCTGCCTCTGATGTTCTTGTCTTCTTTTGCGACCCTTTTCTCCTACTGGCTTGCCTCATCTATCCTTAATAGGAGGGGAGGTGCATAGTCTTATTGTAAGTTGATATGCCATGCCCTGTTCATATCCATAGGAACCATGCCTTTTTTTAGGAAGAGAAACAGAGGGGTGGATCGCAGTTGTTGGGAGTGGGGACTGGGAGGAGAGGAGGGAAACTTTAGTTGGGCTGAAAACAATCATTAAATAAAAATAAAATATAAAAAAGTTCATTCTAAACAGGATTTGTGAGTCCACCCAAAGATTTTAAACTTAATTCTAGTGTCAGAGAATCAGATGTCAGCCCTATGTGTCCCTGGCGATAGGGATCCTTGCTCACGTCCTACTAAACAACTGTTTATGCTTGCTTCTCAGGACGCATAAGGCCTTCTGTTACTGCTGAGAGAAATGGACACATGACATATCCCTCAAAAGGACCATGGTCTCCCCCTGAAGGAAAATTAGCCATTTTACTCCAGAGATTGTTCCTTATAGATCARCCAGCTCTGTTTTCCCATGTGTTCTCCGGRTTAGGTAATAAGCAGTCTCAGTAACAAGGTCTCAAGATACAACTACTCTGCAGTTTGTATTTTAATTCTGTCATTGTCCACTGGGAGAAGAATGTGCTGTTTTGGAGAGAGATGCCCAGCAACTGGGATAGCAGCTTAATACTTTACTAAGAATCCCAACCATAGTTACTTCTAACTAACCCACTGCTTATTTACTCCAGCAGGTTGGACTGAAAGCCTTGTAGAACTGATCATCCTTCCCTTTGATCTCAGACACAGGAAGGCTGCACCCAGCATTGTCTCCTTCCTTAAATAGTTGCCTTTAGGTATGACATTTTTCRGGGATGCACAGAGAGTTATCAGCAAAGGAGAGGCAGTGATTAGGCCATAACTCTGCATCTAAGATATTAGTAACTCTATTATAAGAAAACTCACAGACTATTCTGCTTCCTATAGTTAAGAAATGTGTGGATCTAACATGATACTATGAAGGCATTAACAAAACCCTATGAAACATTTTACAATTCAGTAAAATCATGGGGCTATTATTTCATGGGGTTAATCTTTTCCAGATTGGTGGATGTGACTCATATATGAGTACAGCCTTCTAAAYGCCCAAAGGAAGAGAATACCTGGTGAGTCTGACTTCCCTTTGTATTTAGGACAGGGAAATTCACTGGGGCGTATGTTCCAGACTGCCTGAAGTCTGTTTGAGAAGGGGAGCCCAGTCTCTTATWGGGGAGAATGTGATTTCTGGGAATTTGAGACTATAGATGAATCATTAAACAAAGCAGAAAAGAAATGAGGAAAAACTTCAAGAGCCTTTAATTGGGTTATATTTCAAAGACTATTCAAGAATGCAACCTCCAAGCATGTGGAGACCACCACAGTCATTTCTCTCTCCCCCTACCTAAGATAGACTTTTATTTGTGACTATTGAACAAAGTGAATTGCTGTAGAAATTATTTTAATGGATAAAATAAAATATGTTTTGGTCTTAGCAACCAAAATGCATAGGAGGCATTAAAATTTCAGTAGTGAAAAGAAAGGCCATGAATTTGAAAGGGAGTGAGGAAAGGTTTGTGAGAGAATTTGAAGGGAAGAAAGGGGAGGGATAAATAGTATATTAAATTATAACCTCAAAAATAAACAAAAAATTAAAAAATATACAAGACAACACAGTAAGATTTTTCTTTAGGAAAAACTGGAGTTAATTTGTTTACCTCATATWGAACCATGGGCAAGTCTTGTGTTTGTACTTTGTTGTTTATCTGAAGAAGGAAAGRTAACACAAAATTCAAGCTCACAGACATTTTCTGAGTTTGAATGTTTCTTTCCATCTCTTCATTATTGCTTTTTTCCTCTTTCCTTTTCTTCCTCATCTGACTTTCCAAGACACTAATGTACCATCCTATTCTATGCTCTCTGCTGACTATTGTGTCTCCTGGAATCTGCCACATATTTGTGTTGGGATTAAGTCTTTAAAGWTGTTAATAATGTGCAATTGAGTAATGGAATGGTGTAAAATGGAAACAGGCATCCMCCAGGTTATAGGCACAAAAGAGGTTTATTAGTAAATAAAGTGGGATTAGTGTTAGGAATAACATACATGAATTTTAGGGTGAAATTTTTATATATATGGTGTGACTGATTTATCAATAATGGGCTGTAAACTATTAACCTTAACCTA
>BDUI01011584.1:22704-38380 GCA_002335545.1 Apodemus speciosus
GTCCTGGAACTCACTCTGTAGACCAGGCTGGCCTCGAACTCAGAAATCTGCCTGCCTCTGCCTCCCAGAGTGCTGGGATTACAGGCATGAGCCACCACTGCCCGGCTGATTTATTTTATTTTTAATTATGTGTTCTCAAGTGCAATGCCTGCAGAGGCCAGAAGTGAGTTTGGATCCCCTGGAGTTGGAGGTACGGTGGCTGTGAGCTATCTGATGTGGGTGCTGGGAATGAAACTAGGTCTTCTCGAAGAGTAGATCTTGTTCTTAACTGCTGGGCCACCTCTCCAGCCCCGCCAAGAGTCTTGCTTTGCTGGCCAGTGAGCCCCTCAGGGGTCTGTCTGCTTGTCTGCCCCTTCAGCCCTTGGGTTCCGAGTCCACACTCGTGAAGCTGCCCCGAGCTTTTTACACGGCTGCTGGAGCGTGGACTCAGGCCCTTGTGCTTGTGTGACAAGCGCTTTACCAGCTGAGCCATCTCTCCAGACCTTACTTGTTTCCTTTCAGAAGCATCTCTCTCAGCATGCGATTTACTGCTCAGTGTGATATAAATCATCAGAATGTGGACTCTGTATCAGAGCGCTGTAAGAGTAAAAACAGGGAAGTTAAATTTAACGCATAATCAAGAGGTAGGGTCTTCACTTGGCATTGTGGTTCGGAAACAATGAATGCAATAACAAGAGGCTTCATGGGTGGGTGCAGTGCGAGCTTTGTCTGTGTGGGCAGGGGCTGTGTGGGCAGGGGCTGTGTGGGCAGGGGCTGTGTATGTGGCGTGACCCAAGACTGTGATCCTGGGTGCAGGGTCAGGCATGGTTTTCTGGAGGAGAGTGAAGGAGGAGTTGGTAGTGAGACCCTGTCCCAGGTCTCCTTGTCTCTCTGGCCTTCAGTTTCCCACTTTGGGAATGTGGGAATGGATCCATGATGACACGCTCAGTCACTTATTGAATAGCTAGCCGTGTGAGACAAAGCATTTCATATTTAATGTAGAGTTGGGAATATTGTGATATATGTGAGGAATTCAGAATCTACTGCAGAAGTATACTGAGCACCACAGGAGATTCTAACCCTGGGAAGTCACAACTGTGGCATTTTGGCTACTCTTTATTTTTATTTTATTTTTTAAAGATTTATTTATTATTTTATTATATGAGTACACTGTTACTGCCTTCAGACACACCAGAAGAGGGCATCGGATCCCATTACAGATGGTTGTGAGCCTCCGGGTGGTTGCTGGGAATTGAACTCAGGACTCCTAGAAGAGCAGCCAGTGCTATAACCACTGAGCAGTTCAGGGCTGGAGAGCTGGCTCAGTGGGTAAGAGCTCTTGGAGAGGACCTGGCTTTGATCTCCACCATTCAGGGCAAATCACAGTCATCTGTGTCTTAGTTCTCAGGGATCTGATTCCCTCTTCTGACCTCCACAAGCATCAGACAATACATGTGTTGTGCACACACATGTAGGCAAGATACACAAAACCATAAATAAAAATAAACGAATGAAAAACAAAACCAGTCTATTTCCCAGTACTGTTCCATTCTGAGATTCTAGGGGTTAGGCCACACAAGGATTCAGTCCATAGCATGTGTTAGCATCTGTTTTTCTCTGTTCTAGTTTGACCTTGCTGTCCTAGCCCATGCCACCCCTTTCATTCTTAGGGTGCCAGTCACTAGCGACTATACTGATTTTCATGCCTCCAAAAGAGGTTATTGTAGCTTAGGGTGTCACGCACTGTTCTGTTGCTGGTTTTGAAGCAGCAGTGGAGTAGATGAACAGTCCATACATTAGAAGAGTGTCTTGTATGTCCCAGCATGTCTGCTGACCAGTGCCCATTTTTGTTGGGTTTGTACACAGGTAAGCCCTGCTGGCAGAGTGTAGTTAGCTTGGGCCATGACCATCAGCCGTTGCTGATCCCTGCTTCAGTGATCTCAGAGAGGAAGGAGGTATCAGCTCAGGCTTATCTGGAAGTCATTTTAAAAAGGGATCGAAGCAACTTAAAATTAATAGTGTTTATTAAGTGATCTCTAAGTGGTAAGTATCGATTTTAACTTGCAAAAAGTACACAGATCCTCTTGTCTTTAGAGAGCTCAGGGTTCATGTCCCGGCTGCCTGCACAGGCAGCCTTTTCCGGTGGGGAAGGCTCTCAGGTCTCAGGTGCCTCACTGTTCCTGCCAGGGCTCCAGAGAACACCCGTGCTGGGCTGTAGAATGCAGCAGAGCTTGTGTGCTGGCCACTTGCCACCAGCAGCCTCGTGGTGCATGCCACAGAGGGAATGCCAGTCTCTACAGCTGACGGGTGACCAGCTGCCTGCGCCCACACTTGAGTGGGCGGCTATTCCTCCCTACCGGTCGGTATCCAGGGGCTCTCCTAACATTTTTATCTTATTTTAGCCATTGCTCAGGGAGCTTTTAGTGGTACCAGGAGGCCACAAATRTCCACCGACTTGTGAGTTTGTGTGTACAGTCCAGCGCTACAGCTCGGAGCACAGTGTTTGTGGGGGCTCTGAGAATCTGGCGTCCATAGACCCACCCTGTAAATTTGGCATTGTGGAACTTGTGGTCGTGTGTCACTGTTGCTCCCATCCCAGGACCACCACAGGTCAGAGCAGAGAGGTGGCATGTTGCTAGGGCACTGACCTTCTAGAAGCCATAAGGTTGTAGGTGAGCCTAGGATGGGTGGGTATCTGAGGTGACCAGCTCTGTCACCTCTGAGGTGACCCAGTGATTTGAGTGGTGGTGCCTTACTCTGTGCTCCAGGGCTTCATGATCTGATCCCTGTGTATTCTGTTGACAAAGTTCATAGCATGAGCACCACCATGGGTGCCTGTTCATCATGCATTCTGTTGACAAAGTTCATAGCGTGAGTGCCACCATGGGTGCCTGTTCATCATGCACCCAGAAGTTCAGCCCTGCCCTTTCTCTGAGAAGCCTAGCAGGTGGAGTTTTGAACCCCATGCTGGAGTCTGTACCCAGTATGTTGGCACAGATACGGGGAGGTGTGTTAAGGGCACAGGCCCCACACTATGTTCTTCTCGTCTGCTTCTCTGGGCAAGGTTGATCTGCTGCTGGGGATACCTGCCCTGTTGGTGTGTCATGACCCTGGCACTAAATAATTTTCTTCTCTGCTTAGTGTTTATCTATTGATAGACCCCTCTGTCTTTACTCAAATGCAGCAGGGAGAAGGTGACCCTCCTTTGTCTTGCCAGAGCCTGAGTGTTCACTGTGATGGTGGTTGTCGGGTACTCTCTGTGTGCTGGGCTGTGTGTCCCTCATGTTCTCATGCCACTTCAGCTCTCACGGGTGAGGTCAGTAGCTACTGAGGGACCGCTTTGACAAGGTGGAAGTTGAAGGGGGAGAGACAGGGAGGGAGAGAGGGAGGGAGGGAGAGAGAGAGAGAGAGAGAGAGAGAGAGAGATCAGGCCTTCTGGGTAGGACATGGAGGACCTGGGATGACAGCTTGGCCATTCTGCCCGTAGTGGGATTGTGTCCTTCTGTGTTGCCCACATTGTCAATGAGTGCCACTCAGTGAATGTGGACTGGACTCAGTGTGTGCCTGCGAGGAGATTATCTGTCAACTCAGACCCAGCAGTGGCTGTTTGAGAGAAGAATTGGATGAGACTCAGACTTAA
The DNA here is from genome assembly GCA_002335545.1 of Apodemus speciosus. Lineage (NCBI taxonomy): Eukaryota > Metazoa > Chordata > Mammalia > Rodentia > Muridae > Apodemus > Apodemus speciosus. The sequence continues at coordinate 26,324 of BDUI01011584.1, forward strand.
TTCATCCAACCACCCCTTCATTCCATGACTAGCTCATGCTATGTAGCCCAAAGAAAATGCATTAAAAGTTTGTCATCCATCAGTAGATGGGGACATAGGCTGGCTAGGTTGTGCTGTGTGAGGGCCTAGATCTTGATGAGCCAGACCTTAGCTTCAGGCTTCTTGGGACCGGGGAGGGTGGGATTTGAAKGTAGAGGTGACTTTCCTAAGTGGCCCCACTCTCTGAGCTATAGCACGGTACAGGGGACGCTGGTAGCCCCAGCAGTTGAGAAGTGTTTGTTGCACGGTCTGTTGCACCTTGTGGTCTCTGTCCCAAAATCAAAAAGGCCCTCGGAAGCTGAGTGTCCTTGGAGTGTGACATCATTTTTAGTTCACCTGTGTCACCTTGGGGAAGAAAACCAAGCAGTTGCAAAAGAAGTTTTGGTTCAAGAAACATCACAAAATTAGTTATACATCAAAGACAATGATTCGTTATGAAAAAGCTTATTAAAAACGGTAATTATAGAAAAGGTCAATGAAGGCATAAATTAAAAACATCTTTGAAGATTTATGGCAGGGGTTTAAGAGTGGAGCTCCTGGTCTGCTCAAATTATACTTTGTGATTTAATGCAGAAAATCTGCTCATGTTTTTGTGACATTAGATAGTGGTTTGTGACCTTCGAGGGTCAACTTCCAGCTGAAGGCTGTCCGTTGGTCTCCCAGCGTCTTACCTTGTCATCCTGTGTTTCTGGTTTCTGTCAAGTGTGTCATCATTTTCCTGTTCTTGGAAGCATTTGAACTTCTTGGAGTCACTTTGTCCTGTTCTTCTGTGTCCTCTGTTGGCTCTTCATTGGTCTTTCTGACGCTTTAGCTTAGAAAGCGTCCTCTGTGATGCCTCTTTCCCACTTTGTAGTCACAGCCCTAGGTCAGACATTCAGCCCCTGTTACTTGGATCAGAGCAGAGGCCTYTTTTTTTTTTTTTTTTTTTTTTAARWTTTTTTWTTTWTTGTATGTATGTGCGTACACCATCACTGTCTTCAGAYACCTCAGAAGAGGTCATTGGATCCCATTACAGATGGTTRTGAGCCACCATGTGGTTGCTGGGAATTGAACTCAGGACCTCTGCAAGAGCAGTCGGTGCTCTTAACCGCTGAGTCATCTCTCCAGCCCCAAGAGCAGAGGCCTCTTAATATCTGTTTCAGTCTCCTGGATTTGCTCCTTCTTGTCATTGTCACAACGAAGCTGGGACCTCTCCTTGACATGTGAGCCAATCACGCTGCGGCAGTAGCCTCTGACCTGTCCAGTGCCATCTGTCTCTAAGACATCATGATTGAGACCATCATCTTAGCCTGCTTTCCTGTGTTCCCAGCCATCCCTTGGCCACTGTGCATCTCGGACAGTCTTTGATTCTCAAAGCATGTTGGGTGGTTTGCACGCTGCTTCTATGGTAGTGGGCCCACCCTTCCTCTCCGTGTCCTTGGTTTTGGTAATTCTTACTTTGTTACATCCCATATGATTTCCTCATGAGGTTACCAGCTTTCTGGGGACAGGGACCATGTCTGTCTTTTGTCTTACCTCATCTCACAATGTTTTTACCCAGAAAGTGGTCAAGACACACAGGACTAAGTTAATTTAACATTGCCTTTCCTCAAATACAGTCTCAGGCTGTATTAAGTGGGACTCCACCAGGCAATGAGACAAAGGCCACAGGACAGCATGCTGTTCTCGAAGAGCCCAAGAGGGACCTGCCTCAGACAGTGCTCGGTATTGATGGAGTGTGGACTGATGCACGGAATAGTTGGGAGGAAGGGGGTGTGTGGCAAACACTAGAAGAAGAGGTTGTGGTGGGAGGTGGAAGGCATGTGGCGCTGGAAGGAGCCCTTCACACTTCATGCCCTTTCCCCACAGACCAGGAAGAGCTTTGGCTTTCCTGAGCCTTACTCTAACGGAGACAATGAACTTTACCTTTTTTCTTTTAAGAATAAAATGAAGTTTATTTGGGACATGTGAAAGGGCTGAGGGGAAGGGAGTAGAGGCAGAGAAAGAGGACAGAGAAGGACAGAGGAGAGAGAAAGAAGGGGAAAGGCTGGCTGGGAACGTGGGGGAGGGGTCGTGCAGGGAGCGAGGAAGAGAGGAAGGGAGGGGGAGAGCCGAGCCAGCTGGAGACAGGGATGTGTCCCGGTGTTAAGCACAGAGCCTGCAATGGTGCGGTGACAGGAGCAGGAAGCCGAGGAATTACATCTCAACTGCACACAGGAAACAGGAAACTGGGTGTGAGGCAAGCTCTGGAGCCCGCTTCCTCCTGCAAGGCTGCACGTCCCAGAACTTCCGCAGCCTCCCCACCTAGCCACATCTGGGACCAAGCGTTCAAGCGTGAGCCTGTGGGGGACGCTCAGACCACCACAGGCGACTTGAACATAGCAGAACCAAAGTGCTCCGTGTTCTGTAAACCTTTAACAATGGCTGCTGTGCATGCCTGAGGCACTTTACATTTGGTCACAGCACAATGGCTTTACCGGACTAGCACGTCACCACAGATGTGCAGAGTCCCAGTTATCTACCGAGTCTTTGTCAGGCATTTCCTCCCTTCTTCCGGTGTTATATTAAAACCTCTGGAGAGCTTAAGAGTTTTCCTAGGTAGCAGTTTAAATGGATAATTATGCAATAAGCTGACAGCTTAACATAATTGCCTTTCATTTTGGTAGTATCTGTTTGTATACTTGAAAGGAACATGGAGGAATATTGAATCTCTCAGTAGCTTGAATGATTGCTTATCAGGGACTCCAGCCTGTCGCCAAGTAGATAAGTGAGGAACAGATGTAGGGAAATGTCTGTGGGAGGCAGCTCACGTGGCTCCCTGCGTGTTTATCGGATCTCATCAGGATTCAGTCAGGAAAAGGCATGTTTCCTTGTTTTCCTGACAGGGCTTAGGTGCATCTCTGGCTGTTGCATTATTAATCTTTGTCATGGTGACAGCTGACTTTTTCCTTCTCTAACRGTGGCCTGGCCTGCTGCAGAAGGGAGGAAAGCTGAGTCCGTTTCCCTCACCATGTGGGTTGTTTAAGTCAGGGCTGGTGGCATTTCCTTAAGCTGAGGCATGAGGATTGTGAATTTAAGGACAACCTGGACTATGAGTTGAAACTGAGTGTGTGTGTGTGTGTGTGTGTAGTCTGTGTGTCTGTGTGTCCCATCCGTTATTCTTGAGGAGCTGATTTGAAATTTTCTCCTAAAGTTTTATTAATAATTTCACAAGCCAATTATTTACATTAATTAATCAATCAATCAGTTGTTTGCTTGTATGCACATGCCTTCATTCCAAAGCGTGCGTCAGAAGTCAGAGGACAGCTTTGTGGACTGAGTTTTTTCCTTCACCGTGCTGGCATGACAAGATCCGGCAGGTTTGGTGGTACATGCCTTAACTGGCTTTGATGGTGGGCTCCTTCCTTTACAGTTCATTGATTATTTATCATTATTATTATCATTCGTTTGAGTATAATTTTATTTACTTCCTGAATTTTACAGTGGGTAGTTATATAGTTGACTTTGGACTCATCTTTTTTGCTAAGAATCATTTTAATGTGTACTATTTAGCTAATTAAGAGATTTATACTGTCTTTTGATAATATTCACTTACTCGTCTCCATTCCTCGCCCTGACTCCTCCCAGATCCACCTGCTCCCAACCCCCCAACTTCCTGTTGTTTTGTTTCTTTAAATCACCCACTGAGTCCAGTTTGTACAGCTCATATACTCCTGGGTGTGGGGCCATCCACTGGAAGTGTGTTCCACCTACCAAGGGCCAAATTCTTAAAATTGACTCTCCCCTCCCCTGAAGCCATCAGTCGACAATAGCTCCTCAGGGGTGGGGATTCATAAAGCCTCCCCTGCTCCAGAATAGAAATTGTGCAAGCAAACACAATTGCTGTGTGAGTTCATAAGCTCAGTGGACTGGCGCGTCTAGAAGTCACCATTTTACTCTGGTTCTTCCTGACCCCTGACCCTTACAATCTTTCCGCCCCTCTTATGTGATGGCACTTAAGCCTTGTCGTGTGCAGGTGTAGCATACATGGCCTGTTTGTGGCTGAGCAACATCCGTTGATCCTTATTCTCTGTTCTTTGACCAGTTGTGAGTTTCTGCACCAACTGTCATCCTCTGCATAGCAAAGCTTCTCTGGTGGGGCCTGTGTAGTTTGCATAAGAATGACCCCCATAGGCTCCTATATTAGAATGCTAAGTCAGCTGAGAGTAGCACTACTTGAGAAGGATTGGGAGGTGCAGCCCAGTTGAAGTAGGTGTAACCTTGTTAGAGGAAGTGTGTCACCAGGGGTGTCAGGTCTAGTGTCTCTCTCCCTCCTGGATTGGAATCTAGCTCTCAGCTGCTACTCCCGTCCCTACCCACATTCTGCCATGCTTCCTGCCATGACAAAAATGAACCAAACCTCTGAAACTGTAAGCAAGTTTCCAATGAAATGCTTTCTTTCAAAAGAGTTGCATTGGTCATGGGGTCGCCTCATAGCAGTAGAACAGTGATTAAGACAAAAGCTGAGTGCTGCATCAATCTTCCTGGTAAAGAGAGAAAGATTTACAAGGCAGTTTGATATCATGTTTATTCAGCAGAATAACAGACGTAGGTTCATTCTGGGGCCTATGAACTCTCCAGCCATGGGTTCTTAGCTACATTTATGATGTCATCCATGTTTCCTCCTGTAGAGTTTCAATTTAATCAGAATGTTGTTAAGTTACCCCCATAGCATTCTTGCCATTATGATACCCATGGGAATATCTTGCCACTTGGGTCATTATTATAGCTCACAGGTCCATAGTGGGCAAGCCTATGGGTGACTTTGTTCCTCAGCAGCCTACATAGGTNGTGGCCTGGCCTGCTGCAGAAGGGAGGAAAGCTGAGTCCGTTTCCCTCACCATGTGGGTTGTTTAAGTCAGGGCTGGTGGCATTTCCTTAAGCTGAGGCATGAGGATTGTGAATTTAAGGACAACCTGGACTATGAGTTGAAACTGAGTGTGTGTGTGTGTGTGTGTGTAGTCTGTGTGTCTGTGTGTCCCATCCGTTATTCTTGAGGAGCTGATTTGAAATTTTCTCCTAAAGTTTTATTAATAATTTCACAAGCCAATTATTTACATTAATTAATCAATCAATCAGTTGTTTGCTTGTATGCACATGCCTTCATTCCAAAGCGTGCGTCAGAAGTCAGAGGACAGCTTTGTGGACTGAGTTTTTTCCTTCACCGTGCTGGCATGACAAGATCCGGCAGGTTTGGTGGTACATGCCTTAACTGGCTTTGATGGTGGGCTCCTTCCTTTACAGTTCATTGATTATTTATCATTATTATTATCATTCGTTTGAGTATAATTTTATTTACTTCCTGAATTTTACAGTGGGTAGTTATATAGTTGACTTTGGACTCATCTTTTTTGCTAAGAATCATTTTAATGTGTACTATTTAGCTAATTAAGAGATTTATACTGTCTTTTGATAATATTCACTTACTCGTCTCCATTCCTCGCCCTGACTCCTCCCAGATCCACCTGCTCCCAACCCCCCAACTTCCTGTTGTTTTGTTTCTTTAAATCACCCACTGAGTCCAGTTTGTACAGCTCATATACTCCTGGGTGTGGGGCCATCCACTGGAAGTGTGTTCCACCTACCAAGGGCCAAATTCTTAAAATTGACTCTCCCCTCCCCTGAAGCCATCAGTCGACAATAGCTCCTCAGGGGTGGGGATTCATAAAGCCTCCCCTGCTCCAGAATAGAAATTGTGCAAGCAAACACAATTGCTGTGTGAGTTCATAAGCTCAGTGGACTGGCGCGTCTAGAAGTCACCATTTTACTCTGGTTCTTCCTGACCCCTGACCCTTACAATCTTTCCGCCCCTCTTATGTGATGGCACTTAAGCCTTGTCGTGTGCAGGTGTAGCATACATGGCCTGTTTGTGGCTGAGCAACATCCGTTGATCCTTATTCTCTGTTCTTTGACCAGTTGTGAGTTTCTGCACCAACTGTCATCCTCTGCATAGCAAAGCTTCTCTGGTGGGGCCTGTGTAGTTTGCATAAGAATGACCCCCATAGGCTCCTATATTAGAATGCTAAGTCAGCTGAGAGTAGCACTACTTGAGAAGGATTGGGAGGTGCAGCCCAGTTGAAGTAGGTGTAACCTTGTTAGAGGAAGTGTGTCACCAGGGGTGTCAGGTCTAGTGTCTCTCTCCCTCCTGGATTGGAATCTAGCTCTCAGCTGCTACTCCCGTCCCTACCCACATTCTGCCATGCTTCCTGCCATGACAAAAATGAACCAAACCTCTGAAACTGTAAGCAAGTTTCCAATGAAATGCTTTCTTTCAAAAGAGTTGCATTGGTCATGGGGTCGCCTCATAGCAGTAGAACAGTGATTAAGACAAAAGCTGAGTGCTGCATCAATCTTCCTGGTAAAGAGAGAAAGATTTACAAGGCAGTTTGATATCATGTTTATTCAGCAGAATAACAGACGTAGGTTCATTCTGGGGCCTATGAACTCTCCAGCCATGGGTTCTTAGCTACATTTATGATGTCATCCATRTTTCCTCCTGTAGAGTTTCAATTTAATCAGAATGTTGTTAAGTTACCCCCATAGCATTCTTGCCATTATGATACCCATGGGAATATCTTGCCACTTGGGTCATTATTATAGCTCACAGGTCCATAGTGGGCAAGCCTATGGGTGACTTTGTTCCTCAGCAGCCTACATAGGTCCATCTAGTACTACAGAAGTTAGTCAGCAGGAAAGAAACTTCCCGGTCAATACACACTCAATTTCTTCTTGTCCTGTGGCCAGAATGTATATAGTCTTAGGCAGTTAGGTCTTAATATCAAATTCTGGTGGGTAACCAGGAACAACAGTGATAGCTTGTATTGTTTGGGGAGACTCTGAGATACTCTTGACCAATAAGTTGAGGGGAAGTAACTCACTCCCACACTAGGCACTGGAGCTTTTGTTTATCAAGTTCTGTCTTTTGGAAGGAACATGCCCCCCTATGTATGGTAATGTAAAGAGTTAAACTCTTTACATTATCCATCCATCCATCCACCTACCCATTCACCTTTCTGTCCATCCACCCACCCACCCAAACACCTACCATCCTCCCACCCATCATCCATCCATCCATCCATCCATCCATCCATCCATCCATCCATGAACCTCTTAAAATGGCACATGCCCTAGCGTTCTAAACCTCCTGTTAGTTTTGCTTTGCTACTCCAACCTTTGTCTTCCTTTCTCATCCCCCATCCCTCCCTCCTCATTATTCCCTTTCCCTTCCATACCTTCCTCTTCTGTCCCACCCCTTTCAGATCTGCCCTTCTCCCTTTCCACCAATAGACCCTTTCTCGTTTCCTGGCTTCTACGGGTTTGTTGCTAAGAGCCATGTATGAGTGAAAGCGAGTGGCTGTTGTTTATCCTGGGTTACCTTGCTCAGTATACTGTCTTCCAGTCCCATCCATTGACTTGCAGATTTCACAATGTCCCCTTTCTTAATAAGTGAATGCAATTCTATTGTATAATAGATACTGTCCATGCAAGATTGATTTCTGTTTTGTCGAGGAACTGCCACACCCGTTTCCATGGCGAGTGCACTGATTAGCACTCCCACCAACAGCACACCAGGGTTCCTTGTCCCCTGCATCCTCTGCAGCATTTGCTGTCTTTTGTTTTCTTAACCCTGACCATTCTGATTTTGGTAAGATGAAATCTTAAAGTACTTTTAATTTGCATTCCCTCTGTCCCCCTCCATAGCTAAGGATGGTGAACACTTTAAAAGATATTTTTTTAGCCATTTGAATTTCCTTTTCTGAGGACTGTGTGTTCAGTTCCACAGCCCACTGTTTAACTGGGTGGTTTGCTTTGTTGTTTAGCTTTTAGTCCCTTGTGTATTCTAGGCACGCATTCTCTGCTGGTGTACAGCTGGCAGAGCTTTTCCCGTTTTCTAGACCGCCTCTTCAGCGGACAAAGTTTCCTTTGCAGCACAGCCTTTAATTTCATGAGTCCCACTTGTGGATTGTTGGACTTGTTTCCTGGGCAACTGGAGGTCTGTTCAGAAAGCTCTTACCTGAGCATGTATCCCGAAGTATACTCCCTAAGCGCTCTTCTAGAAGTTTCAGAGTGTCAGGTCTAACACCGAGATCGTTGATCCATTTGCAATTGATTTGTGTGCAGGGGAGAGAGAAGAACCACGTTTCATTCTTGTTCATATAGATACACAGTTTTCTAACACCATTTGATAAAGATGCTGTCTTTTTCCAATGTGTAATTTAACTATGCAGTTTTCTCTGCATAGGAGGTGCTTCTCAAAGACCCTAAAAAAGAGGGCTGCCCACGCCTTGGAAAGCGACACCCAAATCACTCTCGAGAAACGGTCTTGATGCAAACAGCAAGAGGATTTTTATTCCAGGGGCACTTGGGTTCACAGTCGTACACCACGTGGGGGTAGAGGACTGTGGACCCCAAATGCTGAATCAGGACAGCTTTTATAGGTTTACAACAAAGCCCGCACATTGCAAGCCAATCATTCCTTAGCACCGAGAGCCTGCGCAGTGCAAGCCAATTGATTTGTACCACTCCATAGTTTTTAGGCCAATCAGTTTAAGTTATCCAAGCCCACGCTCTGTGGACCAATCAGTTTCCTATAGTCTCGGAGGTCCTCGTCTGTGCGGGCTCCTGGGTGGGGGGTGATGGCGCAAGCATTTTACAGAAGCTAGATAAGCAGTTAGCTCATTTCTAGTTACCTTTCAGGGCCAGGATCATGTACTCAAGGGCCTATCTTATGCCCTTTCACYTAGTCCCATACAGAGAGCAGGCTCAAGGAATGTGACCTTTCACCTATTTTCTAAGAAAGAGCAGGGGGGCTGGAGAGAAGGCTCAGTGGTTAAGAGCACCAACTGCTCTTCCAAAGGTCCTGAGTTCAATTCCCAGCAACCACATGGTGGCTCACAACCATCTGCAATGTCATCTGACACCCTCTTCTGGTGTGTCTGGAGACAGCGACAGTGTACTCACATACATGAAATAAATAAATCTTTTTTTTTTTTTTTTTAAAAAAAGAGCAGGGTCTGGAATTTGAGGTATTTAGGGCTTCTTTGGAGTGAGATAGCATTTCTAAATTTCTGACTTCTTGGGGTCATTGTAGAGTTAGGCGCTGGGGAGTTAGGCTGTAATTCTCATTCTTTCACTTCCAGGCATCTTGAATTTGACATGGTGTGTGTCTTAGTCGCTGTTCTATTGCTGTGAAGAGACACCATGACTGAGGGAACTCTTAGAAAAGAAAGTATTTGATTGGAGGCTTGCTTCCAGTTTTAGAGGGTTAGTCCATGATTCTCATGGTGGGAAGCAGTCAGGTATGGTGCTGGAGAAGCAGCTGAGGACTTTACATGCTGACCCACAGGCAGTGGGGGGGGGGGCTTGGCACGGGCTTCACCAACTGGGGACCAATTATTTAAATATATGTGCATATGAGGGGTCATTCTTGTTCAAACCATCACAATGTATTTCTGTTTACACCCAGAGGATTTAAAGAATGTCACTTCTGTTTCATCTGGAGGTGGATGTGTATGTCTTATAGGTGTGTATGTTTGTATGTGTTCTATGTGTGTGTGTTGTGTATATATGTGTCTATGGGAGTATGTCTAGTGAGTACCCATGGGAGTATGTGTAACTTGTGTGTGTGTGTGTGTGTGTGTGTGTGTGTGTTGTGTATATGTGTATGCATGCCGGAGTGTGTGTGTGTTTGTGTCTTGTGCGTTTGCACAGTAATTCTGCTTGACTTTGGGCATTTAGGGACTTGGAGCTATGCCACTATGGATTCCTGTTTTAATATTGTTATAGTTAGAGAATATACTCTGTATGGTTTCAGTCTTTTAAATTTTACTGAGATTCATTTATGGCAGGGTGTGTGGTGTGTCTTGGTGAATTGCCTGCAAGTGCTAAGAAGTCTCTGGATTCCCCAGTGATGGCTGCAGTGGTCCATAAAGGTCGGCTCAGAGAAGATGGTTTTTGCTTCACCAGTCTGTTAATTATTTTAACAAAGGGATGAATGATAAAGTTGCAAACTTTAGGATAATTCTGAAATGTCCCCTTCATTTTTTATTGTGTATATTTGAGACTTCTGACAGGTGCTAAGGGATGCTATCTATAGGTAGTAAAGTGGTTACAGTAGCCAAGCAGTTTACCTACCGACTTTTCTCGAGACAGAACAGTTAAAACGAGCTTAATGAAAACTCTAATACAGCACTTGCCCTCCCTCCTCATGGGTGCCATGGCTCTGCAGACTGCTTATCACGCTTGTCTTTGCCTCCTTCAACCTTCACGCCCTCCGCAGCCCAAGGCTAGAACCATGGAGGCGCTAGAACCAGGGAGGCGTTCTTTATCCTTCAGTTATGTAGCATTTCCCTTCCGACTGTCTGGCTCCCCTCAGCACAGTGTCTGGGTCCACCCATGTTTTGGCACATGGCAGGCTTTCCTTTTTAAAGCCAAATAGTCCAGCATGCTCTTCTTATTCATTTATTTGCTTACTTCTTTAGTGTGTGTGGTGTATGTATGGATACATGCACATGTGTGTGTTCAGTGTGTGGAGTGTATATGGATACATGCACATGTGTRTGCGTACACAGAAGCTAAAGGGTGATGTTTTCCATCATATTTATTCTGGGGGTTAGGAGATCTCACTGAGTCTGGGGTTGTCTGACAGGCAGGGATTCTCTCCCAGGGATCCTCTTAGCTCCATCTCCCCAGGATTACAGGTGTACTCTGCCATTCCTGTTTTTTTTCTTTTAAAGATTTTGTTTGTATTTATATGTGTGTCTGTATATGTCATGGGTGTATAGTGCCCATGAACAGGCCAGAAGAGGGCATCGGATTCTCTGGAGTTACAGGCGGTGTGAACCAGCTGACATGGGTGCTAGGAATCTGAACCCTGGTCTTCCTGCACCTCCCACTTCCTCCTCAGCATGCCTTCTGTGCACACCACCTTGCCCATGCTCACCGTTCCTACCAGCAGGTCTTCAGGTGGTTTGTGTACCCTGAGCAGGTGTGCCGTCATCTCCGAGGGTTGTCCGCCCAGGGGACGTTTTCATGTGGATGTGACTACGGCTTCTTTGAGAGGCACCACATTGTTTTCTGTGCTACTGTGTCAGTGTGGAAGCCCGTCAACTGTGCGGTGGACTTTGTTCTTCCCTGTACCCTCACCATGTCACCATGTTGGAGCACCAGCCCGTGTTCCTCTGAATGCGTCCATACCATACCATTTCCTCTCCATGGTTCTTTCTCCTTAGTTTTTTTTCCCCCTCTCAGCTTTGGAGAAGTGATGACCTCTCCTTGCTTAGAATTCCATGGCTGACCTAATGTAGACACAGCGTCTCCGGTTATTCTGTAGAAAGAACAAGAATAAGTTGTGAAATCATGATGCACTGGACCTCATGCCAGCATCAACTATGGAAATGCCCCGTGGTCCGATAACTGTTTACCATCAAGAGTTTGTCGATCATATCTTCTCTTGTGAGGAATATTATAATTAGGTGACAGTTAATGTTTGTTAAAAAACTTTTTTTTTATGTATGAATTCTTTAATTTCTAGGGTGGAAAAAGTAGCTCTTAAGGGCACTTTTTAGTTGTAAGTTAGTAAAGGTACTCTTTAGTTGACTGGCATCATTGTTGAAACTCCTGATCAAAACAAAATGAGATATATTAGTTTTGAGTGAGAGAAATTAAGGYGTTATGAGYTCCCACTCCCTCTTTTGGGCTGTGAGAGTTAGGACTTATGACAGTTTCCTGAAGCTTGGCCCACATGGCAAATACCAGGAGCCTTCAGGGCTTTGACCTTTCCTCTCCTTGTTGTAGTCTCATGGGCTCCCTATGGTCAGGCCTTACCTGTTGGCTTCTCCATGGCACTTGAGAAGACCCTTTCTCTTCCCCAGGTTCTTAGGACCTAACACCTCCCCCAAAGGGATTTCTGGCATGATTATAGTTCAGATGTTTTCCTACACAGGAGTTATGGGGGACACAGCATAACAGTGGCTAAAAAGGGAATCATATGTGACAGGG
>BDUI01011587.1:26846-39098 GCA_002335545.1 Apodemus speciosus
GATTTAGGAATATACATGTGTATATCCATATATACGTGTAACAATATTACAGCAATATAGGCCATGAATTTGAAAGAGCACAGAGTAGTATATAGGGTATTAGAGGGAGAAAATGGGAAGGAGAAATGATGTAATTATATCATAATATCAAAAATAAAAAAACTTAAAAATTCTCAAACCACATGCAGGAAGAAAAAAATCTAAGCACACTTAACAATTATATAAGGTATTTTTTAAATCTCTCTCCCTTCTCACCCCATAAACATTCAGGATTTAAGACGATGCATCAAAAACTACATGAGCAAAGAGCATGCACTAAACCACTTGTACATTATGTATATTCCTAGGAGACTCTGRTTTAACCTCATCAGATTTTTATCTAGGGTCTCCTTGGAGCCAGGTCACAAAATGGAGTKGGGGATGGGGGGTTCTGAGCAACGTAACCTGAGAGCCATCAAAAGGTTATAAAAGACCACAGTTTAATTACTTATTCTTTCTTGGGGAAGCCTGTACCCACACTTGGGTACAGGTCATTCTYTCCTATTCAMCCATGGKAAGGACTTGGGTGTGTCTTTCTTCCATGCACCTTCTTTCAAGTTTAAGCCTATAYTAAAATRTTAATAAAATCACCAGCTCTGACACACTAAACTGGTTAGTCCTAAAATTCCTTTCAGCATCAAAGTTAGGAACTCCAGTTTATCTTTGAATGGAAGGCCCTAAAATATTAGGGGAACTCTCCAGAGTGCTGAGTACCTGTGGTGAGCTGTCTGTCCCCTCCCTGCTGATATTCTTTCTCTACTCACTGTTTACTTCTGTAAAGATGTACTTAGAGAAGTGGAGAAAGGGAGGGGGAGGCAGGACAGATGGCTCTGCAGCTCAGACCCCCCTTCTTGATTTCCCCACAGAGAATCGAGGCTCTCTAATGTCTCCATACTGTTTACTCATTCCCCCCTCATCTGCCTATTGGGAATCTGTTTTAAAATATAGATTTTGTTATTTGTCAAGTATGGCAGAGCCAATATGAAGACATGACTGTCACTGAGAAAGAACTCGTTATCCCCATGAATCGGTAGAGAGGGAAAGCTTAGCCACTGAGACCTGAGTGCGGGAAGGTGTGGGCAAGAGCTCTGTGGGGAGAGGCAAGGCAGGCTTAAAGTCAGCTAGTCCAGATGTCAGTAGGTGCTAAGGCTTCGTGCTCATCCTCAGATTTCTTTATCTGACCCTTGGATGRTTAGTGTAGTGGATGGAGATCTGGAATGTGAAAACCTGGCAAAAGAGGAGGTTATGAACAAGTTGGTTGTTGCATTTACGTTTGCAAGAAGACATGGCCTGCTCCAGCTGAGATGTTTATGGAGAGTATTGGCTTACCCTGGGRGAGTCAGACCTTCCACAGTCAGCAGGACCCCAGATGTCAAAGCACTAAAATACAGAAAATAAAAGGCATGGTTCATACTACGCCCTCTCAGCACTCTCCACCAGCTGTGGACAAAAACTCCTTGTCTTGATTTTTCTCAGCATGCAATTTAAAATACCTAAACAAYAGTACAACCAAATGCTTTCTTGTGCACTAAAAGAAAACAACTAAAAACAGTCCCTTTCAGACCTTAAAGAAACCCAGTTAAAAGCAAAATATAGATCAGAAGAACATGAGATTACACAGTGAATTTATCTCTACTGAGTGCCCTGGGCAAGCGGCTGTGTCTCCAAGCTCAGTGTCATCATCCTAAGAGAAGTAGGAGACTACAATTACCCAGTGTATGAACCCAACCTTGTTCATGGAGTGTTTAGGGCTTTGGCAGCCCTACCAAGGTAGAACCAGCTGCTGGTCATCACATGTCAATTAGAAAGACATATAAATTAGAGAGATAGTGAAAAGCAGAGAAAGGGGATTTATTCAATGTGACCACATGGAAAAGAGGATCACATAGAGCTCCGTTAGGAATGGAAATATAAAGTTTTCAAAAAAAAAAAAAAACAAACAAACACACAAACAAAAAAACCAGACTTATGGTCACCAATATTTACTTTTGATAAAAATGCATAGGAGAAAGTTTTCTTTCTGAGTCTATAAATGAAAATAAAAACTTTTCTTTGTAACAAAGGCTCCCTGTACCACTGTTGCTATGTATTCATAATCTCTCTTTCCCTCTCTTTTTCTTTTTATACGTGTATGTGTGTGTGTGTGTGTGTGTGTGTGTGTGTGTGTGTGTGTATGTGTGTGTAGATCTTTCTCCCATTTGTTTTGTCTCGTCCTGGACCTTTTATAATGCCATAATAATCTGTTATCATTTATGTGCACCTCAGGCATATGTTATATAGAGAGATCTACTATTTAAGTAGAAGAAACATATGGAAAGATTGAAAGAGTCCATATCGTTTATATAGCTGGAGAACAGTGAGTGCTAGTCCTTTTGCACGGACCTTTTGTGTAACTACGTGTTGGTGAGAAAGTACAGGTCAACTAAGAAGCACCTTTCTTTAGCTTCTTCAGAGCTTGCCCACATCTGACTAGACCCTGAAATCTAAACCCRCAGCTTTCTGAGAGYATGCACAGTTCTCAGTGCTAAATTTATCAAAGGAATTTAACCAAGATCTGAAGAAAAACTCTAAATGCATAGAACAAAATGCARACACACTTTATAATTAAGATCCTTTATTACCCCATGTCCAGCTGTGTAGTGTGTTACATAACAAAGCAGTGTAGTGTGTCACAGAACAAAACTGTATAGTATGTTGCAAAACAAAGCTGTGTAGTATGTTATAGAACAAAGCTCTTCCGAGTATTTTCCATGAACCCAGGATAAGAAAACACAGAAATTGCAGTGGAATTTAACTCCTATTTTAAATGCCCCTTTTAAAAAAAGATTTATTCATTATTATATGTAAGTACACTATAGCTGTCTTCAAACACTTCAGAAGAGGGTGTCRGATCTCATTATGGATGGTTGTGAGTCACCATGTGACTGCTGGAATTTGAACTCAGGACCTTCGGGAGAGTCGTCAGTGCTCTTAACCTCTGAGCCACCTCTCCAGCCCCTATTTTAAATACCCTCATCAAAGCCCTTGGGTGAAGCTGTAACTCAGGGTTATAGTATGTTTTATTTATTTTGTGACAAACACAAACAGTAAAATTATTTGTCATCTTCATCTTGTTTCACAGTACAAACCATACTTGTCCACATAAGACTTTGATCCATTTAAGTTTTTCTACTTTTCATTTAGCTGACTTCTGTCATTTACATTATTCCAAATTCCTAACTACCTCATTTTCAAACCATCACACAGATGGACAACACTCTTCCAAATGTTAGATTTGATGCTAGCTCCAGACTCTAGTAAAGATCTAGTAGCCTAGATGTGGCATATCATCTTTGATAATGAATGTAGAAATACTATCACATATAATAATTAACCACTATTAATAACTAATACAGACTGAAGGAAGTTCAGAAAACAGGTCTAGAAAAAACAGGTCTTTAATGATACATGATCCAATTGTTCTTCATGAAACTGTAGGAATCATGGTTTGCTAGACTTCACCATCATCAAACTCATTAAGGCTAGAGAATGATGAATAACAACTAATTATCATAAACTACACATTAGTATTCATTGTAAGTATATTTTTAAGTATGTGAAGTATTTGTGTGTGTGTGTGTGTGAGTGTGTACATGCATGCACATGTGTGCTGTTTATGCCTACATGTTCAGATGATCTTTCCATACTTATCACATGAAAACATGACTTATATTTTTGGCTATCTTGTCTTCTCCAGTTAATACTTGAATTAAGAGACCAATAATAATCTACTAGGCTGGCTCCCAAACATCATTTCTTGTGTGCTTCCTTGTTTAAAGTTTACAAGTTAGAAGTATGATGTTCTGTTTATGGTGAGGGCTCTGAGAGCAAATGAAACAACWTAAGGTTTAGTGTATCGACTGGCTAGAAAAATGAATCTTAGATAACAGATTCCCTCTGATTATTTATCAGCCACCGTGGGGGTATAAATGAGAATGGCTTCCATAGGCTCATATATTTGCACGCTTAATCCTGAGTTGGCAAACTATTTGGAAGGATTAGGAGATACAGACTTATTAGAGTAGGTGTGACCTTGGTGGGGGTGGGTTTCGAGGTTTCAGAAGTCTATGCTAGGGACAGTTTCTCTTCCCTGTCCCTGTCCCTCTCTCCTCCCTCCCTCTCTCTCCTCTTGCCTCGTGCTTTCGGCTACTTCTATATCCTGCCTACCTGCCTGCCCGCTGCCCTGCTTTCCACTATGATGACCATGCACTAACCCTCTGAAACTGTAAGAAAGCCCTCAGTTAGATACATTTTTTAAAGAATAGACGTTGCCTTGATTATGGTGTCTCTTCATAGAAATAGAATAGTGACTAAGACAAGTCACAGTGAAGTGTACACAGTGACCAACACATCTTGTAGTTCCTGAGCAAATTCCTCTTTTCATAGATGCCATCTGATATTTCAAAGTTGGACTCCATGATCCACAGCTTGTTCTTGTTAGGTCAAAGATGAAGAAGTACCTATATTAAAATATTGGTTCCAACTATTTCCAGAGAAATTTGATTTCCCCTTATATTCTGTAATTTTTTTTCTGGCTGAAAACCATTTGTTTATGTGTTAAGATTATCAACTGAAATATAATTGAGAATGAAAGGGCAGGAAGAAAGTACAGCCTCAGTCGTTAACTAACACAGTCTATCTGGGACCAGAGGTGAATTTAAAGTAAAACTGAAAAATCTTGAGGAAATGGTATAAGAATCTATAACTTGGGGACAGGACATCATACTCCAAAATGGCAGAAATTTCTTAGAATCTTCTCACTAATTGAAATTGTCCCCTGCATAACCTCATCAACTGGTCATGGGCAGATTGTCTTTTTGGCAAATTTTAGCCAACAGTCTGGTCTTAGTTACCATTTTATTGCTATGGAGAGATACCATGATGAAGTTTATGTATCCTTGGAGTCATTTAATTGTGGGCTTGCCTATGGTTTTAGAGGATTCATCCGTGATTGTTATAGTGGGAAGTGGCAGCAGGCAGGCAGGCAGGCAGGCAGGCAGGCATAGCACTGGAGCAATAGCTGAGAGGTTTACTTCCTGTTATACAGAAAGCAAAGGAGAGAGAGAAAAAGAGGAAGAGGGAGAGGGAGGGATAAAGAGAGAGATTGAGGGAGTGACCTCAATGCCTATCCCTGTTGACATACCTCCTCCAGTAAGACCGTATCTCCTGGGGATTAAGCATTCAAGAATGAGACTATTGAGGCCATTCTCATTCAAACTACCATGGAACTGCTAGAAAGACCTTAGACAGTGTTAGGTTTTTATGTCTTACTACAATGAGTTGATGTGAGCAGACGTGCACTTTACCCCTCTTATTTGACTTACTTTAAATCAAGGGTGGATAGACATAATTTATGAATGGACTGACAGTAAATATGTTAGATTTTGCAGAACACATGATTTCTGTTGCAACTTCTTAGTTCTATAATTGTTAGCAGAAGTGATCATAGGATATAAAAACAACAATCATAGGTATTTTGTATACTTTTTTTTAAATAAATATCTTCATACAATCCTATGATATAAAACAATGTCCTCTTGATTTTTTAAAACCACTTCAAAAGATTCTTTAGCTCTGGAAAAGGCTAAATGTGCCCTATGGCTTGTGTTTGCCAACAAATGCTCCCACTGAATATTTTTTTTGTGAGTTTTGTCTTGAAAGATAGCACTGTGTCAAAACACTACAAGGAAATAAGAAGATCTTAAGAGAAAAATCGCTAGAACAACCTGATTATGTGAGAGAGATTGCCTGCTGGGAAACATTAACCCCTACCACATTCTTGGTGAAAGCCAAGAACTGGTCAGGAAACAAATTGGAAGACGAGTTAGATACTCATTTCTTCGTATTGAGTTTTCTTATTTGATAGATTCCTCGCTTCACAATAGAAATCCCCATTGCCTGTTTATTTCATAAGTAGATCGAAGAGGAGGGAGTTAGGAATACTATTTTGAGGGCCCTCTTACCCCTTAAAACGTGTAACATTTATGTCTTCTTGGTGTCATATTCATCTCCCTTACTAAAGGGATTTTTTTTTTTCTCAAACACGTAGAGGCACATAAACTACTCCAACACAAGGAAGGAAGACAGGTTACCATTTGGAGTTACTTGCTCAGAGTGTTCATAAGGAGAGAAGGAAATAAACTGACATTTTTGCATAGCTACTACACACCGAGTATTCTACTTGGTTATGTAGAATGCCTAGTATCGTGTTCAACACTCAACTGTTGGCATTAAATGCACCATTTGTATGATAGTAGGAAATACCACAGCATCTTCTTTAACCTTTATAAAGGAACTGTGTATAGTAAATATTAAGTTTTTTTGTGGGGGGGGGAGAAAAATAAGACTTATACAATGACAGCATTTTTCTCGTGTTACCTAATTAGCAAATGGTGCTGCTGGGTATCTAATGGGTTCTTGGGAAACATTTGCCAGATTTTCCCATCCTTGAATCAGCCTATTGGATTGGAAGCTCATCAGAAATGTTTTCTTGCTTGGACCTGGCTCAGAGTGCAGCCTGTCCAGGTGACCATTTTAATACTAAGGTAACTCCATGAAGTTCTGCTGAGATCACACTTAATGAATCTAAGAAAAGAAATTCATTAGTAGCTGAGTAAGAGGAAACTCCTGACCCAGAATAGATGATGCTGTTAAGGGATTAACCGTGCCATGCATGCAGTTATGATTAGCTAAATAATTGGTGACACTTAACACAGGGCTTTTGCCAAGGGGGGAAAATAATGCTATTTGTTGTTCATATAATTAGATTTTTTTCACCTCAAGTGAAAAGTAAATTGAGCACAAAATGCAAGCAGACCAGTGGTGGCTGCTCAGATATGATTTGGGTTTTTAATTACAGGTCTCATCAGATACAGGACTTCAGACTCACTAGGCTATGATGATTGGAATTCAGAAGTATTAAAACCTCTGAAATAACAGATGACTGGTCATTTCCAGGAAATGTGAATCATCCACACTGGCACTTCATGAGGATGCGCAATCAAATCCCACTTGAGGTGCCTTTAAATAATTCCACTGCTCTGCCATGGAAACTTTTGTCAATCAGTGATCTGACTGCTGCTCCCTCCCCATTGCTCTCTCCAGCTTGGCAGTGGATGAACCTCTGTGGTCAGAGATTTGCTAATGCATCGACCCAAAGTCACACATTTCATGTTTCCTATGCCCTCTCATTTCCTGCCTCTCAAGACATTACCTCTCCAAGGATCCTTTTCAATGTTCCTAATAATTACCTTCCTCTTGAGACAGTGACTGGGAGAGAGATTTCAGTGTGACTGGCCTCTCATTTTCCAAAAATATGATCTTCTATTGACTTGCCTGAGTTCGGTAAAATCACATCTTTCCTCTGCGATATAGCACTGTGTGACCCAAACTAAAAGGAGGGAAGGATTGGAGGAGAGCTGTTTTGTACTTGGGGAATGAGGTAGAGAAAAGGATGCTTCATACTTCTTTGCAAGGTTGGCTTAATGACAAATCAGGAGCAGAGTTTCCTATAACCCCTGAGTAGAAATCCATTTTCTGATAGAACAATGTAACTCTACCCACCACCTCATGTAGGTCTCTTAAATTAGAATCAAGAGAGTAAATTCTCTTCCTGTATTTCCGACAGTTAAATTGATTTTGGCTTATGAATATGTGCCCATATTTTAGGGCAAGTTGCCTAGCACTTTTAAAAAGTAAGAACATATAAAGTATGCTTTTAAAAATGATAAATCCTTCCAACTAACAGATTAAGATTTAAAGACTGAAAAATATATATAAGCAGCTTTTCTTTACTTCAATTTTTATATTTATTTTCTATGGTCAACACTGGCTAGTTCTTAAATTTAAATTTGACTGATAGCTCCACAATTTGGTTTACATGGTCTTGGGTTTTACTCTAAGCACAACTGTTCAAAAAAGTGGCTACATAGGCAAGTTTGATCTCACTGGTTTGCTCACCAGGGAAAAACCTTACATGGGCAAGCATCTGAGAGAGCCTTGAGGGTCTGTGCGAGCTCATTAGAGAGGGATAGGAAAGGCAGCCTAAGGCTGGGGACAACTCTCAGAAGTGTCAGAAAGAGGAGAAGAACGTCTTTCTCTGGATAATATTGCTGTAGATGTACCTAATTGTTAGTGTTACTACTGAGCCTCAGAGGAAGGTAGTTTCTTAGATAGGATTGGGTTATATTATGATGTAATAGGTCTTAGGGGAGTAAGGTCTTAAGGAAACCATATTTCATCTCATACATTGATACAATGTTTTTCTCTTGATGGCATGTACCTTCATTCAGTTATGTGGTTTTGGTGCTATGGCTTAGGGAACATTCTTCTGSTTTTGCCCAGGAAGAATATAATTTATTAAAATTTTAGTAAAATTTCAAGTAGCATCCACTTTCACATTAAAAAAAAATTGCTTGGAGCTGGTGAGTTGATTCAGTGAGTGAAAATTCTTAGCATGAAACATGATAGCCTGAGTTCAATCTTGGGGTCCTCATAAAGGTAGAAGAAGAGAACCAGGTTAACCTACGATCTCCACATGTACTCTGTGACACATATAAACCCATACTCACATATGTCATGCATACATGTGCACATATAATAAAATTAAAAATGAGCACGTCTTCAAAAGTGCTTCAGTTTGAATAATGTGTACATACCCAAGCTATGAGTTAAAGTGAAGGATTTACAGATGTCTTCCTGCGTGGGAAGAAATCTAAGATAGTGTATGTGTGTGCATGCACATGCATGCGTGGATGATGCAGCTGTGCTTAGGGAGGAATAGCTGTGATTCAGAGGGTGTAGGATGCGATGTGTGTTAGGGGTGTTTGTGCAGAGACGTACTGATCCCTAGAGTCGGTGAAGGCAAGGAGTTTAGCACCTAGCTTCAAGGCCCTGGTAGCAGGCTTACTGGGTGAGGGGTGACTGGGTGAGAGGTAAGGTTCCYTGACTCTTCTCTTTTCAGTTTCAACCTTCCTTTTGGTGATGCAATTCTTAGCCCAGGATTATGCTGCAAAGGTTTAAGTAYTCTTGCMGAATCCCTATAGACAAAGTCAGTTTGTGGTCTAGGTAGTCAGTTACACTCCAACACATCACTTTTGATGGGCACCTTCCCCCAATTTTTTTTCTTTTTGATCCCATCCTTTATCCAGATCTCTGAGCCTTTACCACAATACCTTTGAAAACAACTTGTCCTGAACCTTGATGTGAACATGAATTAATCCCATTATCCACTTGTGCTTTAAGGGTTGCCAGATGCGGTGAGCCTCATTTCAGTGCGCTGTGGTAGAGCTCTTGTTGTTTCCCATTTTAGTTGCAGAAGAGAGTCAATTGGTCTAAGTGGAGTCCTTTAAGCCAGACATTTCCAAAATATCAAGAACCTTACTTCTCTTTGAGGATACAGACACTCTCACTAAACAGGAAGAATTTAGGAGAAGCTGACCTTAAGAATTGAATAGAAATATATTTATTTTAATCTCCTGTCGCATTTCTTTTTTCTTTATTCCTGAATTCAACATACATCTATAGATCCCCTACTATATCTGGAACTTTGATGGATTTTTCAACACACAGGGTTGGATAGATGCAAATCTTTACCTTAAGTACCTTAGACTCAAGAGAGGGAGAGAGAAAAGAAAACCCAGGGTTATTATAGTATAGTATCATATGAGGTGTCTCAGTAAAGCTGTGTGTAATAGAATAGTATAGAAACCAAGGAAGGGCATCTAGATTGGTCTTGGAAAAGTCTGGCAATGCTTCTGAGGATGAATATATGTTTTTTTCCCTYTATTGCAACCATCAAATATTCTCAGCAAAACCTTACAGACTTCATTACCATGTAGTTTATACTTGATAGAAAACTAATTCAGATGAAGACCGAAGTTCTGGGATGTGTTTAGAACTTCCCCACACTCAAACAAGTGGTGTCATGATGCTTCTCTGGTCTACCATGCAGTTATAATATAATATGGGTYCCTCTCCTTAAGACAAACTCATAAAAGAAATAACCAATCTGTCCGTCAAATAACTAGATTTGTTCTGAAACTTGATTGAGACAGAAGGTTTCTTACACTCAAAAATGTGTTCACATTCTCAGGAGACAGACAGATGGGGAGGAGGGAAGACTGGGGGAGAGAAAGGGAGGAGGAGGAAGAGAGTGATGATGATGATGATGATGATGATGATGATGATGATGATGATGATGATGATGATGATGATGATGATGATGATGATGATGATGATGATGATGATGATGATGATGATGATGATGATGATGATGATGATGATGATGATGATGATGATGATGAAGGAGAATGGAGTTGAAAGAAGGTGAGGGAATGAATAAATGGGCCAGTCCATTGAGAAGACTTTTCCTCACCACTTGTAACTGCACCTCAGCAAGTCATACAGAATTCACCTTCAGTTTGGCTGATTATGATACCCGGTTAAAACTGAAGAGGACTGCAGTTGGCTGGAACGGAGGCACAGCTCTCCTGAGCAGCTGGCTGCACATTCGAGAGGACTGCGAGGATGAACACATCGCAGAGATTTCTCTGGAGAAAATCATACTTAGCTGATATTTCTAATAATACTGGGGTTATTTCTGTCTGGGAGTCCCAGTTATTTGAATCTAGGAAGTCAGAGGAATATTTTGTAAGATAGCTAGAGATTTACTGTTCACCATTTCTAAAAATCTAAAATCTTTGTCTAACTRAGAATGTGTCTGAACTGAAAAGACTTCATAGAATGATCACAAATAGTTTATTTCAGGTTTCACCTTGGAGTTTGACAACTTTGTGGATGGATAATTTAAGCATCCTTGAGAAGCAATAAATGGGTGACTGCATTCACGACCTGACAGGAGTCCCCTTGGCAGCCTCATTTTGGGGGATTCCTTTATGTGAGTAAATGGAAAAAGACGACATCCATTTTTATAATTGGTATTTATTAGAGTTCCTGTGTGTTTCAGGCTGTGCGCTAAAACAATGGCTGAACAAGGTTGACTAACTCATGCTCCTGACTGAGAAGATTACAACCAAGCGAGGGGAACAGAAGTGGAAACAAGTTAAATAGACTGCAGTGACTTTGGTACTCCAGTAACTGTGCAGAAGAATGGATTTAAGAGTTCAGAAGAACAAGGACTGATTGCCTGGGACTATGGAATTTAAGGTGGTGAGAGAAGCGAAAGTGCTTGGTGGAGTCAATACAAGGGGCCCAGGCACAGAGTGCCCTAAAGCCCTKAGAAGGAACAGGACCATGCTCACAGTGGCTGCTCCACCGGAGTTGTCGGTGGAGGATAAGTTGGGCCTGCTCTGGAKCTACTGTGAAGAGTTTGGCTTCATCTCTGTGTAACAAGAGCAGCTGTTTCTCTCTTTAACTACTGCCAGTTCATTGAGCGGGTAGAACTCATTAAGGAATGTCAGGAAGTAGTTTGATGTCACCACGGTTCTCTAAGCCTGTCCTGTTTCTCTCTGTAAATTGGGAAGACTTCGTAGCTTTTTGTCACATTCAGTTACAAGTATTCAGAAACTCATTAGAAAGTCTAATATTCTGTGAGACAAAATTCCAATTTCTTTGTGGAGGAACAATGTCTTCACCATAGCTAAGACCTGACCTGGCTGTGGAGGAGATCCGGGGTGGGCCAAGCCTCCTGGCCAGGTCTCTCATTTGCTTCAGCCTGGATACAGGCCAGCCTGTTCTAATCCTCCCCCCACCCCCACTGTTTGCATTTGCCTTGTTGGCTCACTATGCTGTTTGCTTTGAGACTGGGAAGACAGTAGGAACAGGGAGGGACAGATACACTTTCATTTGGAGAGCGCTGCATTTCTTGTCGSTTAATTCCCCTCTGTGCAGCAGGCATCCAAACGCATTTTAATGTACTTTGGCGGAATCTTTGGAAGCTGATGGACCTTAGGCGCTGACAACTCCTTGGTGTGTGTTTTGCATTCTCCAGCTGACATCTTTGGACTCCCCCTCAGTTTCTATTCCAATTTCATAATCCACGCACACAAAAAAGCAGATTCGCCTGGAAGCCAATGACAGGCTGGCTCCAGGGTCCCTCCTTTGAAATCGCTCCCACCAAGGGACCAGAAAAACCTCAGTGTGCTCATAGCCACTTGCATTTGTGAAGTGTGTAAGGGTAAGCTTATTTTAATACAACCAGTTAAGTCTTAAAGC
>BDUI01011589.1:16253-26896 GCA_002335545.1 Apodemus speciosus
TTCATGAATTCATTGTTTCTAATGGCTGAATAGTACTCCATTGTGTATATATACCACATTTTTTTGTATCCATTTCTCCATTGAGGGACATCTGGGTTCTTTCCAGCTTCTGGCTATTATAAATAGGGCTGCTATGAACATAGTGGAGCCTGTATCCTTATTGCATGCTGGGGAATCCTCTGGGTTTTAACTCCTTTGTCAAAGATCAAATGCCCAGGAGTGGTACAGCAGGGTCCTCCRGAAGTATCATGCCCAGTTTTCTGAGGAACCACCAGACTAATTTCCAGAGTGGTTGTACCAACTTGCAATCCCACCAGCAGTAAAGGAGTGTTCCTCTTTCTCCACATCCTCACCAGCATCTACTGTCACCTGAGTTTTTTATCTTAGCCATTCTGCTTGGTGTGAGGTGGAATCTCAGAGTTGTTTTGATTTGCATTTCTCTGATGATTAAGGATGTCGAACATCTCTTTAGGGGCTTCTCAGCCATTCAGTATTCCTCAGGTGAGAATTCTTTGTTTAGTTCTGTRCACCATTTTTAAATAGTGTTATTTGGTTCTCTGTCTTCTAACTTCTTGAGTTCTTTGTATGCATTGGATATTAGTCCTCTATCAGATGTAGGATTGGTAACAATCTTTTTCTAATCTGTTGGTTGCTGTTTTGTCCTATTGACAGTGTCCTTTGCCTTACAGAAGCTTTTGTGTGACTCTTACTATGCAAGTGAACGATCTGTATGACAAGAACTTCAAGTCTCTGAAGAAAGAAATCAAAGATATCAGAAGATGGAAAGATCTCCCATGCTCATGGATTGGCAGGATTAATATAGTAAAAATGGCCACTTTGCTGAAAGCAATCTACAGATTCAATGCAATCCACATCAAAATTCCAATTCAATTCTTCATAGAGTTAAAAAGAGCAATTTCCAAATTCATTTGGAATAACAAAAAACCCAGGATATTTGGAATAGCAAAAAACTATTCTCAACAATAAAAGAACTAGCAGAATCACCATCCCTTACCTCAAACTATATTACAGAGTAATCATGATAAAAACTGCATGATATTGGTACAGTGACAGGCAGGTAGATCAATGGAATAGAACTGAAAACCCAGAAATGAACCCACACACCTGGGCATTTGATCTGTGACAAAGGAGTTGAAACTGTCCAGTCAAAAAAAGATAGCATTTTCAACAAATGGTGCTGGTTCAACTGGCGGTTAGCAAGTTAATCCATTCTTACCTCCCTCCCTGCACAAAGCTCAAGTCCAATGGATCAAGGACCTCCACATAAAACCAGATACACTGAAACACTGGGGAAGAGCCTCGAGCACATGGGCACAGGGGAAAATTTCCTGAACAGAACACCAATAGCCTACACTCTAAGATCAAGAATTGACAAATGGGACCACGTAACATTACAAAGCTTCTGTAAGGCAAAGGACACTGCCAAAGGTTGTTCCTAAAAACATGTTACCAGATCTTGGTTGTAGGACAATGTGTGTATGTGTGTGTGTGTGTGTGTGTGTGTGTGTGTGTGTGTGTGTGTNTGTGTGTCTGAGTGTGTATGTTTTATGAAACAGAATTCATGTTGCAATAAACTGAAAATATGATTATTTGACAAGGAGACAGTTCATTGTAACATGAATTATTTCTAAGTAAGTGTTACTAAGCTTTGGATTTCTTCACTAAAGTTCTGATGTATTATTTAAAATTATATTTGAAACCATGTTCAAAACTCAAGCAATATGAATTGTCCTGTGTATAATTAAAGCTGTGTAAATATTATCTGATTTCATTTATTTTTGCTTGTGAATATTTATGTTCTGAATGTTGAGCAACTTAAATACTTTAGTTCACAGATAAATAATCTAAGCTTGTTAAAAAAAAATAAACAAGCCCCCGACTGCAACAAAGAAAGAGTATGGATTTCCACTGGTAAAAAGTAATCTGAGTGTTTCTCTTTGCATAAATGAATATATAAGAAAGGAGGATGTGCTGCTGTTGTCACAGAAAGTCCTGAGTATTAAAAGCAGGGCTTCGCTCACAGACATGTGCTCTACCACCTCACACACCAGAGCTCTAGCCCTGGTTGCTTTCCACAGAATAGTTATTTATAATACTTAAAATATTTCCAATGTTAAAACATACTCTGTTTTTTCCATTTATTGGGTGAAAAATAATGAGGAAAATTTTAGACATTGGTAAAGTTCAATTATTTCTTTACCAGAGGTAACAGTGTTTTAAATATTAACTTAAGATTCTAATAAAAATTAGCAGAGAACATTGCTTTCAAACATCTGCACATTCTGATTTTTTGTTTGTTTATTCACTTGTTCATTTTAAGTTCCTATATTTCTGGATTGACTTTTTATGATGCAGAGTTGTACAAATGAACAGATGATCATGAAAAATCTTTGTATCATAGTTTCCTCACACTGTCTTTCTATTTTAATTAAATTATCCGGTTTTCATCATCAATTTCCAGGAAGCCTCACAGAAACTCTCTTCTGAGTCCCATCATGCTTAAGTGTACTTGTATTTTGATATATGGAAAGAACAYTGACAAAATATCAGACCACAATCTTCATGGATCTATTGCCCTTATGATCTACTACAATTTATCTGTGGTGAGGACAATCTTGCTTTTGCTAGTGCATCTGGAGAATTATTATTGAATTGAAATAATATGGTAAATGCTCTTAACACATTTTATGTTATTATTACAATGCAATAATGATTTAAGCTATTATAATTGTTAATATAATTAATTATAATAATTTTATGTACATTTTCTAGATCATTAGATACTATTCTAATCCCCTGTCCTTTCATATTATATTTGTGTTTATGATTTTAAGCTTTTTTTATTTTCTTGTTCTTTTCTTTTGTTTCCCATTCCTCCTCCTCTTCCTCTTCTTCCTCCTCTTCCTCCTCTTTCTTGTCTTTCTCCTCCTCTTCCTCATCTGTCTCTTTTGATGAGAGTAGGGTCAGGTTAATAATCCTGCAGAATTGCCTTTGCTTTTTTCAGTCTGTCTTATATCTTTATATTTGTGCCAATCATCCTGAAGTCTTCTCTTATGTCAGCATAAGAGACTTCAGCTTACCTGGGTTGTTTTGTTTTGTAGGAAATACATCTCTCAGTTCTGCAGTACTGTCCTTCTGTCTGTGCTATTTCCCCACTGTTCTCTTCATCTCACGTGCATCTATGTGACTGTGATGCTGTGTTTCTCAGGGTTTGTGCCCTTAAACATTGAAAAGCACATTTCTCCTATTCCATGCACCATATATTTTCCATGCCACCTTCCTCATTTGTCTTCAGCAGGGCTGCACTATAATTCTTAGTTCTCAGTAAGGTACACAAAGTTGGCATGGGATTTTTCTATTTTATAGAATAAGCTATGGGTTTTTAAACCCACACAATGCTCAGTTATTTTACCTTCTTGCCCAGTTATAATGAAAGACCAGTTTGTTAGGTTGGGTTTTTTTTTTTTTTTGCCACTTCTGCATAACTTCTGCATAACCCAAATGTATTTAGCAGAGGAGGAATGAAGAGAGAAAAAAAAACTTTAATTGGTCTTTACTCTGGAATTTCAACGTATTATCAACTCCCTACACTAGGGCTCATGCCTCGTATTGACAACTGACAGCAGACTTTATTCATAAGGAAAATACAAGTGCTCTTCCCACTGAGTCCAGGCCTGCTTGGGAAGATCTCCAATGGTCTCTCAGTTTTGTCTGAGAGTATGTTGCAGCAATGACAACTTAGACTTTCCAAGATTTCATTTTTCCTTCAAGGTCTTTATTGTCTTTCTCTTAATGAAATTCTATTCACAGTGGGTGTGTTTTAAATTAAAATTTACTGGACTGTGCTGTATTCCTTAGAAGGGCAGAGGTGGTATTGGGATGAGTAACTGATCTGATTTGGGAGAAAATCACCTACTTCCTTCTGTGCAACTTTTCAAAGTTCATGACATGGATATCTTTAGTCATTTTTGTGCTGCTATGTTTTATAATGTAATGTTCTCCATGGTTTCACTCATTTTAGAAAGTCGGTAACAACTGAGCAAGGAGAATTTATTTTACCATATTGTGAACTTTCCCGTCTGTACCTCTGATGCCACCCACCTCCAGCCTCACACAGTGGCTAGCCTGTGCTCTATCATTACCTTCTGAGTCTAATTGGAAATGTAAATTGGCTTAAGTGCGAAGACAGCCTTAACTAAAATATGTTCCTCAATTTGTTTTCCGCAGCCTGTGGAGAATARTTTCTTTAATTACATTATTTGTGTAATATAAATAATAGCATCAATTAACTAAATAGTTATGTTCAACATTGCTTAAGAAAACAGTTTCAAACAAGAGTGTAAGAAACACAGGTCTGGAGAGACAGCTCAGCCATTAAAGGCTCACAACCAAAAATATAAGAAACACCCACCTGTAAGTTTCTCATTAACAGGCCCTGCCAGGCTGTGTCTTGCAGCCTGTCTTCTTTAACTATGACTTCTGCTCTGCTTGCTCTTTCTGACAGAGACAGTTACCAAAGTCTTAGGGCATGCTAGCAGAGGCTCTCATGGCCAAAGTGGTCATACTCTGTTAATAATGGCCACTCTGTTTAGAGTGGGAGTGGGTAACTGACCCTGTGACACTTTCCAAAGTTACCAATGGCCTCTTTATCCCAAATCCTTCACTTCCTTAGAGCCCATCTATTTGGCTTTTCTTACTGGGAGGAGTAAAAGAGAKAAATGACATCTTTTCAATTACAGTTTCCAAAATCTCAAGAGAACCCTAATCCTAACCCTAACCAATCCTAACCCTCTAAGCTCAATCCTAGCCAAAGGACAAAATTTGATGACTGGGGCTATATCAATAGATTTATACCCTCCCTTGGGAGAGACCTTATCAAATCCTACTCCGTCCATCTCGTGCATGACAGAACATTATGAACACATTTGCCAGAGACATGTATCTGGAGTCTATCTGAATTATAGCTGATGCATTCCATACCAGCTCATAATTTTCCATTACAGACTTTGAATAGAACATTATAATTTATACTAAATTAAAATACCTGATATATCCTCAAGCCATGTTTCTTCATAAAAACATTTGTCCTAATATAAGCTATATACTTTTAATTGTTAGAAAAATTCTATAAAGCAATTTTAAAATTTTGATTGCTTCATCTTTATAGGACTATTGTTGCTTCCCACTGAGCCATTTCTGACAGATACTTGGATTTTTACCAATTAGAAAGTTAAGAGACTATACTGATTTTATTAGAACAAAATATGTACTGCCATTAAAGGCTCACAACCAAAAATATAAGAAACACCCACCATAAAGTTGTCAAAATAAAAATATAGTTCCAGTATGGTTATGTTATAAATGCATTCAAGAGGCTGATTTAAATTTTTAATTTCAAAATTATCTTTTATTTATAAATTTTTGAACAGAATTCAAGTTGGGGTAATAGAATATCCCTCAAAACATTTTAGAAGTTTTAAAAGCAATCAGATTACAAATTTCCACTTACAAATCTCTAAATAAAAAATGTGTTTCATAAAGTAGTTGTTTCTCCATAGGTGGAGATATTTTAAAGGCTAGAGAGCACTTCCCCTTTGTAGGTAGAGCAAGATTATCGTATATATCTGCTTGATCTACTACAACAACCGCATCTTCATGAGCAATTATAAAGCAACATATTTACATTCCAGAATGGTAAATAAAAAGGAAGTAGCATTTGCTCCCAAAACTTAACCTCTCTGGTATCTATCAGTAAGGCATTCAGTTAGGTCCCTACTAACAAATGTTTCTTTTAAGTAAAAATTAAAAGCATTTGTATACTACATAAGTCACAGCACCATTGAAAGGCATAGATGTGATAATGTACAAAGGAGTGGTTTGCACGAAAAGCCAAACTAAATTAAGACAGGCATAAGACGTCAAAGTCTGAATCCAGTTCACAGACATGACACAGTTATAAGCTTCAGTAGTAGAGTTTGCAAAAAGCATACATAAATTAAATAATTACAGTAAGTTTAATATATAAGAAAATAGATGTTTACATTATACTATGAGATAATTTTTCAATTTTGTAAAGGGATGCAGAATACAGAGGGTCAACTATAAAGAGGAAGCTAGTGTAAATTATGACACTGACAGTGAATGGAATAAATGAATCTGGACACTGAGAAAACACCTCTTGCTAAAGGAGGAACAGAGCCACCAGGGAACAAGGCTGAGAGACAGAAGTCACCAAAGAGGGCAGGTAATCCTCTAAGACGGTGGTAGACTGAATACCAAGAAGTGAATGGGCAGCAGTTGTCAGGGCAGGCCAAGGACAACTGCCTTTGGATAAGGTGACCTTAGAGATTAGTGAAGGCCGAATTGAAGTGGCTGCAATGACTAATGAGGATCTACAAACAAGGTCAGACTGACCTATGTCAAACTGAGTAATAAACAGAATGAAAACAAGTAGCATATGGGAGTAGGTGGTGATGGTCGGGACACGAGGACTCTTGTCATAAGATGAAAAAAAGGAAGAAAAGAAGACAGAGGGAGGGTGGATATGGGGGAGTATCTGAATCAGTCACGAGGAGCTCATAAGGGAAAGAGCAAAAATGACCTGAGGACTAAGAGAGAAGCTCAGTAGAAAGAGCTGTGTCTTAGGTGACATCAGGAACACACGAAGAGTAGTGTTCAGAGAGGGTAGCCTCATGGTCTACACACATTTTATAGCTTAGTCTTGTTTTTCAAAATGTTCACCATTGCTTTTAGATCTATTATGGTCAAGAACAATCTTCATGAGGTCACCAGAGAAAGAGGTATTAATTATATGGGTTGACTGGTCTTTCTCATCTTTTATCTCTCGCTCCACTACTTCCTAATGTAGAAATTATAAACATATCAAATGATTCCCTCCTATTTGAGAGTCTTTTCCCTTCTGACTCTATGCAATGATGATATGAGAATGAAAACATTCTCTGTTTACCTCCCTGCCAAGAGTCACACTATAAATATGTATGAATGCTTTAAACAATTTACCAAATCAAACATTGAAATAATGTATTTTAAATATGCCTCTGTCGTGCTGGGCACGCAAATTTGCCCTTATATTCTCTATAATCTTATGCTCTAATCTTAAATTATATTTCTAATGAGATTTCTGTATTAATTATCAAATAGCTGACTTGTTTAAGCTGGTTTGAGTTGCTTGTGTTTTCAGGAGAGTGCATCCTGAAATCTCACATCTTTAGAATACCTGATGTCCTCCAGATGCTGTCACAGAGATGGATTCATAAGCTACTACTTTAATGAGGATCACCAAATGAGCCATAAATTTGGCTTTGGTTCCATGATTTCCATTTGTTTTGTTGGTTTGATAAACCTATAAAATCTTATTTCAAAATTATGTTAATAAAAACTGGGTGGCATTTATAAGAATCCTGGCTGAAGAACACAGGGTTTGTGAGTGGATAGATCTAAGTTTAATCCCAAATTTACCCCTGGTTTGCTCTATCACTAGATACCATATGCCAATGAGGGCCAATACTTAATACACTTGACCTCTTTCTCATGAGGCATCAAGACACTGCAACTAAAAACTTAGATGTTTATTTTTATACTATCAATACTTACACTAACACTACTACCTATACTGTCAATAACTTTGCCAATAAATATTTTGAGGTTCCTCTAGAGCATTAAAAACCAAGAAGAGTCATTTTTGGCCAAATTGGATAGTACCTGTGGACCATCTGGAGACTCAGAACCCCAAACACATCATACTTAAAATAATCCTTGTTCTTCTGATCCTATGCAATGATGATATGAGAATCAAAATGTATATATACTCTGATGCCACATGTATGTGTGGAATGGTAAGGCTCAGTGGAGCAATAATAATAGCAGAAAGTTGTCCATGATACTGTGTCCAATGTATCCTACAAATATTTGGATAGGCAACCATTCACATAGAGTGTCCATCCTACTGAGGAAAGCCTCCTACACTGGAGGACTATGGGAATCCTTGTACATGAGGTTGGAAAGATGGAAGAAACCTCAGGCTGCATCTGTGATGATACTAAATTTTACTTTTTCGAAGTCTCTATCGTGGTGGTTTGAATCTGCAATCCTACCATGTGTAAGGTAGAGATATGAGGGCTGTGATTTTGAATTCAACCTAAACTACACCCTTGAATTGTGTCTTAGAAAACACACAGAGACAAATCAAATTTAAAATCTTCTATGCTTTTATGTTTATTTAAAGTTTATTTTTGTGTATACGCACTTTTGTCCCAGCATATCTTCATAATAATATCTCAGTAATACATACACCATGTAGAGTTGTTAAATGCATCAGGTGGCCCTAAAATATTGTATTTATGTATATGACTAGCATTTTTCTCATTACAAAATTCTTTCCCTTCGCCAAGTATCTAAACTCCTCAGTTATACCCACTTGTATCTGTGTCCCTCTCGCCACCTTCCTCAGCTCATATCCATYGAGGCAGTGATTCAAGCAATCAGAGGGACCTGCAACTCCCACTGCTTAGTCTCTCAGGTTAATTCTATCGGYGGAAGGGAAGGAGACAGGGTTTCTCTGAATAGCCCAGGCTGTCCTGGAACTCACTCTGTAAACCAGGCTGACCCCCAAACTGGTAGATCTCCTGAGTGCTGGGACTAAAGGTGTGAGCCACTATGGCTGGCACAGGTTAATACAGTCCATTGCTCTACCATGCCACCCTTAGATGTGTAGTGGTCATTTCTGTGTAGTTTCATTGTTCTCAAGTTGGATCTTTACCCAATTTCTCCCTCTAAAGACCCTTCTTGTGCTCTCCTGATGCCACCCATGTCTACTCTTTAGAGATCATAATGACTTAGCCTGGTCCCTCCCACATTCTTGAAGCCTCATTCATCTGTGTGTCAACCTTCTGCTGTGGAGTGATCAACTTTCACAATCTAAATTTTCAGTGTCCTAGCTTCTAGATTTTCCATACGCTAAACCTGGAAGGAAGCTCTACCTCCTGCACAGCACCAATTTTAAACATCCTCAGGGCTCTGCGCTCTTAAGCATCGTCTGTGGGCATCACTAGTAAGCCRTGAATCATGCCCTGTCTTACTGTAAGTACTTATATTTTTTCATATGTCTCCTACCTATTCTCAATTTCCTGACTTGTTTCCTTAAATAAGTCCAGATGCTTCTGCTTCAGCCCCTAGAGATCTAACTCTTTCAGCCCCAGAACTAGACTCACAAATTGTATTATCAATAATTTTGAAATTTCTGAGTTTAGATAGACCATTACAGCCAAGAGCCGTATAGCATAGGGTCAGGTTTGGACACTATTGTCTACTATTGTGTTTAAATATTTAAGAAGATAAAATACTAAGAAAATTTATATAAATAGCTAGAATTGATTAGTCTAAATGTACAGGGTATTAAACACTTAAACTATACTTTGGATTATAAATATATCCTCTCCCCTGAAATTAAGTTAGTAGAATGACCATTTAATCTCACCAATAGCCCAATATTTTGCAGTAAAAAACAAATAATAATTGTTTCCTGCATTTTGTTGACTGCTTTCCAGAAATCTGTGACAGGTATTCCATATCTTTGATAGGTCTAACAATTGGCTTGTAGTGTGATCATCTCTAGGAAAATAATGAGTTCTGTAGCAAGTGCCTGTTAAATGGATGGATGTGAATAGATGTGTTTTGCAGAAGATGGCATGGACTACACATTTTAATTTATTTCTCTACTACTGACAGAAGACAAACTCATAATTTTCTCAACTGAGAGAAAAACAATCTGATGAAGACCTCTTCTTACTTATTCCTATCACGCCACACATTCCAAGGAAGTGGGGGCTTTGCTTATTTTACCTCTTACTGGGGACTAGAGCGTGGTACTCACTATTCATTAACTGACTGAATGAGAGAATAAGAACGTACTTTCCGTCATATCCTGGACACTTTGAAATGTTAGCATCCTAAAGTACAAGGCAGTGCTATACTACGCCCTCTGAGAAACAGGTGCAAAAAGGAATAAGACACAGATATGCTCAGGTTGTTTTTAAAGTATTTTTTATCAGTGTGCGTGTGTGTGTGTGTGTGTGTGTGTGTGTGTGTGTGTGTGTGTGTGTGTGCAGTGAGTGCAGAGTCAAAGTCTGAGGAAGTCATGAGAAATCTGATGCTAGAAGTCATCAAATATCATGGACTAGAGCTACCTGACCAGGGTGCTGGGAACCAAACCCAGTTCCTCTGCAAGAGCAGTAGCTAGTGCTCTAACCACTGAGAACATCTCTCTAGACCCACAAATGCACCCCTTAAAAGTTTACACTTGGTGCTGGAGAGGTGGCTCAGCGAGTAAGATCACCCACTGCTCTTCCGAAGGTCCTGAGTTCAAATCCCAGCACCCATATTGTGGCTCACAACTATCTGTAAAGAGTTCTGATGCCCTCTTCTGGTGTCTGAAGACAGCTGCAGTGTACTTACATATAAAAATAAATAAATAAATAAATAAATAAATAAATAAATAAATAAATAAATAAGTTTTGAAAAAAGTTTATACTCAAGTTCAATTCTCCAGAGCCGGGCGTGGTGGCGCACGCCTGTAATCCCAGCACTTGGGAGGCAGAGGCAGG
>BDUI01011589.1:31380-43032 GCA_002335545.1 Apodemus speciosus
TAAACTTAACTCAATTTTCTTTCTTATTGTCACTTCTCCTTTTTTCATCCAGTAAATCATTAGTTCTACCAATGACACAGATGTGAAGACTTTCTCATTTCTACTGTGTGTGGGGGTGTGTGTGCACTCACTCACACACATATGTAGGCTTATAAAATTGTTCTTATTTTGTAATTGTCTTATTTTCAGCTCGTGAGAGATCAGGTTTGGAGTAGGCAATCATATTGTATGTTTCCCAGATTACTTTGTTCCACAGTTTGAAATAATTTATCTAAGGAAGTAGGTTTTTTTTAAGAAAAATTAAAGAATTCATAACTAAAGTTTTTCAGCTTTTTTGTGATGAAAAATGGGGACCTATAGTWCTAAAGACAATAAAGAAATTCCAGGCTTTTGTTGCCACACAGAAAAAAATAACATTAAATCTGAAACAATTTTCTTGATTGAAAGCAGGTTGTGCTCTATATGGGAAAAGAATTACAGGAAGAAATGCCAAACTAATTTAGAATCAAAGAACTGGACCAGATGCCTGCAATGAGGTCATTTATTATGCCAAATAAGAGCAGTATGCCCACATTGATAGGCATGTTAATAATTACCTACCTATCAGGAATATATGAGACACAATCTTATCAGACTCATTCAGAAGATCTCATAACAGCTGGGAAGCTATTAAAGGAAGCTATCTATCTGTGTGTGCTTGCCAACAGTCTGTAGGGGTCAGAATTAGTTGTTTCTATTTTCCTTGCATTAAAGGGTGAACCAAAAAGACAGTACAAGATTCATTCTAAGATAATTTCTCTCAAAGTTATTAAGATCTATTTACAGAAGARGCTTGTGCAAGCCAATCAAATGGACTACTTGGCAAAGTTGAGCAAWGGTAAATGCTTTGAGTATAAAAYAGACATGTTTGATTTTCAGTATTAACTTCCAAGTTGCTGTCAATTTTTTGATAGGTTATGCAGGAGGGCAGGAATGGTTTTAGAGGAATCACTGAATTAAATGCTTATTTTGGAATTCAAGGAAATAAAAAAAAAGAAATCCCAGTTCATGTTTGTCCAGGCACAAGGAAGTTAGGATAAAAAAAAAGTAATTACTCAGTAGGATAGTGGATGTTTACTAACTGATGGCATTGGGACACTGAGCCCTTTAACACCTATATTCTTGTTAAAAAGTGGGTTATATATTCAGTTTCCAACATCCCTGACAGCACTTTGAAACCGGATGTGAATAATTTAAATACAGCAAAATAAATGAATTTGGTTACTAATATAATGTATTCTGGTTTTTAATTGTCACTAAAACTCAAGAAATCGCCAAGTCACCATGATATCAACCTGCCTGCATCTGTAACCACTAGTTCTCACCTGTGATGCTTATCCCAAGGCGTGTTTGCACCAAAACCACGGGGCCCCATACTGGTGCTCTACCACTAACATTCATCTTGATGAAATAACTGTGCAAACATTGTTCTGTGTTGTACATCCAAGACCAATTTGACTGAGTCCCATGAACACAAAATGCAGGAAGTCTAATGATTATAGCATCACTACTGTAGGAACTTTGAAAAATGAAGGCAGGTATAACCGTTGTACAATAACCAAACGAGGTTTAATGGCCCCTGTCCTCCCTCAACGATGAGGATCATCCTAGGCATTTGCCTCTTCCAGGGCCTCTAAGCTTGATTCTGTAGCTTTGGAACAAGAGAGGGCACAACCAAAGCCCGAAATATATCCAAAAACTTCTAAAAAAAACACTTGCATTCCCCCACTGACATTAATGGATAATTCTATGATCCATTCCTTCTGACCAYCACAAAAGAATGGTCAGACAAAAAAGAATGACGTTCTCAAAAAACTTAAATTAAAAAATTAGATRTCATTTGGAGCAAATGTGTTAACCAGTCCAACAGCATATTGTTCATATAGTTATTAAAGTTTCTAACTGGTGTGATCCATACACCTTCCTAGAGAAATGGGTTTGTTCTGAGCGTTAAGGTAAAAATAATAATAGATGAGTCAAAAAGATGACTTTCAATATACACACAAGTCTTTACTGTTCTGCATCAACTAAAATCCAAAGGCAAAATCGTAGCCTTCCTATTTACAATGTTTTAAGCTAAGACAATTTTWAAACACATCTTGATATGTAGATATCAAACAGAAGAATAACTAGAGATAATAAACAAAATTATTATTTTTCTTTTTATCTGATTGTGGAGTTTTWATTACATAATATGATCCCCACTGTTAACTTTTAAGAGGTCTTTTTCTTAATATTCACAAAAAAGAAGTATACAGTCTTCAAACACTGTATGAATCTCATGTAGCCATGGTCCAGTGAGGGAGTTCACTTGTAGCTATTCTAAGAGGACAGCAAACAAAATAACAGCAGCATTTTGATGTTGCATGTTTATGGAGGAAAGGCTGCTATGGGAAGAGCAATGACTTGAATAGTCACCTCTGTTTACACTTCAGATGCACTAACTTCCCAGCTACTGGACCTTCAATAGCTCACCATATCATCTCCCTCGATCCTCTGGGGACAGATTGCTCTCTGAGTTGTTGAGGTAATATGTGGCAACACGAGAAGCTTTACGAACTGTAAAACCGGCAGGAATACGCATCACTATGAGGCCCTTTAAATTCTCCCTTGAACTTAGGCGTTTTTCTTTATAAACTACCTTGCTCATAGCTTAGAGGCACTTTTGTCCTTTATGCCCTAAATAGACTTCAAAATATATTCTTAACATGTTCCTTATTCCTTAAGCGTCTACATAAAGAGTACAGCTGGCATTCTCTTTGAATCAGTGGCTGCGACTGGAGACCTAGACTGAAAGTATTTTCAGCCATTTCTAGGCTCCAGTGTCCTTTATTGGCTGAGTGAGACAGGAACTCTGGGATAGTTACCAAGTGAAATTACCTGTGGTAGAATTTAAGATGAACCACTTTAGCTCAATCATTCCTGCAGTTCTTCTTCGCTGAAATGAGATGGTAAGTGGGTCTCTGGCATTAGCTCTTGAAAACCCTTAATCACCAAGGGCAAGTGGGTAATGCTCTGAATCGATAACAGTGAGAGAATGGATAGTCCTTAGTGTGCTTTACGAAGCACATCCTTCCCCAGCCTGTCCCTACTGGATCTGAGGTCTCTGTACATGCTGAGCTGTATTTTAATTGCTACATGGAAAATGAACATAATTCTTACATTCTGCCAACACCCTTAATAGAGAAAAAATAATGAAGCAGCAATACTAAGCATAATTGAACAGAATTATTTTTTCCTCCTCTGTTTTGTTTTTGGTTTATTTTTTAAATCAAGTCTCAGCTTCAGTCTAATTGCCAACAATTTATGTAATAAAGGTTCTATAGACTAGGGAAGAAATGACTGGCTCATTTGAAAGACAACAAAAACAGCATGCAGGAGGTGATGGAATATGTCATCTTTTCATGAGAAGCTCCTGTGTGCCTTATCATAGCTAATTAAAAGCTAGTATGGACACATGATGGAGGATAAATTAGAGCTTTGACAGCTGAGTTATGAAAGTTAAGTTGCCACAGTCAATCACCTATTATTTAATTATGTCTTCCAGAGCCTCACAAAACCGTAGCAGAGAAGGAACACGCCTGAGATCTGTAACGTTGCTTTGAAGTTTCTTATTAATTCCAGTAACAAAGCCAGAGCAGGGCTACCACAGTATGTGCTTCAAGGAAGTGGAATTAAAAGACTAAGGATTCACATCCCGATACAAATCTACACTCACTGGTTCTACGTTTAGAATGTGTCTCAGCACGACACATCTCATTGTTAATGCCACACACAACCTGTTTGGAAATTACTGTGTCAGTGTGTGATCTCAGATACTTAAGAACAAGGAATGTTGTTGGTAAGCAGGAGCAAAAMCAAGAAAAACAGAAGGTAAGGTTGTACTTGTGGATGAGACTTGGCTAAAAGTTCACTGAAAGAATTGGGGAAGAAGAACCAAATAATTTTAAGATTGTTCTCATAGTTATAAGAATAGGGATATCATTGGAACAGTAGTTTTCCACCTTCCTACTGCTGCTGCTACCTTATACAATTCCTCATGCTGTGTTGATYCACAGCCACAAGATTATTTTTATTGCTGCTTCATAAGTGGAACTTTTCTATCATTATGAATTGTAATGTAAAGATCTGGGTTTTCCAATGGTCTTAAGCAACCTCTCTGAGTCTCTCAATCCCCAGAGGGGTCAGGACCCACAGGTTGAGAACCACTCACTAACTTATGGTCCTGCTGGTATGAGAAGTGAGGTGGATCCAAAGACCGAATATGCAGTTAGATTTGGTGATACAGTTGTGCAATGGCAGTATTTAAGAATCTGAGATAGAAGACTTGCAAGTTTAAGGCCAGCCTGGGCTGATAGAAGGACCATGTGCCAATTATAAATAGAGAGAAAGATAGATAGATAGATAGATAGATAGATAGATAGATAGATAGATAGATAGATAGATAGATAGATGACATAGGAAATTCATTTTTAAAAAGCCTAAGCTTTCTACATATATTTATAATTCTAATTCTTATGTTCACCAATCAGGAAAATGGGAATGTGAAAACCACTTAAATGAGATACATAATCCTAAAATAGTAAAATATACAATGAATATAACATTTTAAATACACTTTTTACATTTTTCTCTATCTGTATGTGTGTGTGTGTCTCAAATGTTTATCCAATATAGTAGCCTGTACACGATGTGCATAGGCCAAAAAGAAGATGCCAAATGGCCTACCCTGCCATGTATGCTCTGATTCGTTCCCTTGAGACACAGAGCCTTACTGACCTTGGTTTGGGGACAGAGTCCTCTAATCTCAGTACTTGTGAACCTGACCTTGGAGTCTGGTTGTCAGCCAGCAAGATCTATGGATCCTTCTGTCTCCAAGGCTCACAATGCTGGGGTTGCAGGAGCATGAAACCTACACCTGGGTTTGTACAGAGGTTCTAGGGACTCAGCCAAGAGTCAACATTTGGCAGCACGAGTAACAACGGAGTTTGCATGCCCAGCACCCACAAAAAAAACCCCACAATTCCTGGAGGTAGGAGACAGAGGCAGACGCATTTCTAGGGCTCAGTAGCTCCTATAGTAAACTGGGAAGCTTCAACTTTTGAGAGCACCACTCAAAACATATGGTAGAAGATGACAGACAAAACCACCCGTATGACTGAGGGTAATTTTTTAAAACTGGGTTTTATTATAAGTGACTTAATTCCTTCCTTTTGTATAKTCAATCCATGTATAATATCCCTTCCATATATAAGCAAGGCAATATATATTTATATATGAAGAATAAGATTCTGAAAATTATTTCTCATAGTGCTAAGAAATTGCTACCAGAGAGCATAGGAAATAAAAGGTGCAAACGTCCTGTTTTATCTCACATGGTACTTTATTTTTAGTATTGTTTCTAAGTCTACATTGTTATTATATAAAATTGGGCTATCAATATTTTGCCCTTTAATGATGCAGACATTGGCTATTTTATTTTATAAATAGCAATGTTCAACCCTTATTGCCCTTGTATCAACTTATTCTAAATAATAACTGGTACAGAGAAGACTTATAGATATAGAGGTAGCATTTCACAATGTGCCGGGACCCCCGAACGTTAGGGAATGTCTAAAGGAACAAAGTGTGGACTGGGACTGAACACACACCTTGGGACAGGCTTTCCCTTTACTGCTGGCTTTCCATGATCACGTCCTGAGCCCTTGCAGAATTCTTTTCTAAGAACTCAATGTATTTGTAAAATATTTGTGTCTTAGAAGTAACAACTTAAAATGTGAGATCTCTAAAATCTGTTTCTGTTTTAAYTTCTTTTGTAGGTTTGTCTAATCTAAAAGACTTGAATGATCTTATGTTCTCAAAGTAAACTGTACCTCATTCTCAACATAAGTAAAATAATATAATATAATATAATATAATATAATATAATATAATATAATATAATATAATATAATATGATATAATACAAAAATACTTCCTAACTAGCCCCTGGTGATTTCTCTTGCTAAATTATGTGTGGAGACTCTTGGAAGAACTCTTTAAGAGTCCTATGTAGAATCAGATGGAAAGATAGAAAATCCCAAGCCTTGGATCCTGTTTCTGATTAGTGACCCCACTCAAAGACATTTGAAAGTCACACTTTCAATAAAGTATCCAGGTTGGTGAGATCCCAACCTCTCCTCTACCCTCAGACCCTAACGCTATCACAGGTCTACTAGATCTATAGTTTGGTGGATTTGACCATCAACTTGAAGCAACCTGAATGAGTTGCCTTAAACTCAAAATTGAAGGTGAAATTTGAAGTACACCGGGCAGCCAGTGTTGCCAGGCAAACACAAAAAGGGATGTCTACTTATTTAATGAACTCACTCCAGCATTCTTTCAAATCACCATATGCAATGCTCAGTAAAATACAGGGGGATTGAAGGAAATGATGTGTTTTGGAGCTTCTTTAACTGAGGTTTTAGGAAGATGAGTGGGTTCCTTGAAGTAACTCAAGAAGTTAATCTCCATTAGAGAGCACATCCAATTCCAGCCTCTACTCTATCCACTTGCATCATCAAACAGTTACTATAGGCCAGCACCTCTGCTGAGCAGCATAGTCTACAACTTTAAAATCTAGGTCTAAGAAAGTCCTATGGCAGACTAAAGATATATATGTCTTTGGCCATGTACTATCAGCTTCACTGTCAAAATATCTAATACTAAATTGTGAATTTGTCATATCTAAGTTTCCCCATGAGCATAGTGAGAAACACACTTCTATTTTATCCCTTAGAGAGTAATGTGTTCTCTACAATATTGGAAAGGTTTACAGTAACTTTGAGGATTTTAAAAGTGGGTATAAATGTACTAGCTTATAAGCATTTAACACCTATTTGATGAGTGATTTAGAATGAATAGTAAAAGATTAGTTTCTACCACTTTTAAACACTTAAAATTAGAAGACAAAAAGAAGTCGAACATATGCTTAACAGAACAGTGCATATAATATTAAATGCTTCTATTCCTTAGCCAGAATGAATTCTGTCATAGTTTTAGCAATTTAGGCTATATTATTGTAATTATTTCCTTTTTCATCCAAACACACTCATCTCTATTATCTAGATTACATGTCCCTGTAGGATTTGGGACTGGAGACCAACTGATGAATATTTACTGAATTGAAGTATATAGTATAAGTAAGCAAAACATTCTAGAGTGTATGGAAAGAAGGTGTTAGAATAACAATGTCAAGCTATGGATCCATCAGACAGGGTGAGCTTTTGAAATTTCAGTGAGTCTTGTCCTGCAATTTAAGTATGAGAATTGGGAATGACAGAAACTGATTCCAACAAATGAGTCAGTCTAGACAAACTCTTAAGAAATTGGCTTAGAAGAATCACTTCAAGGAATCAAAGGAAGAAAACCCTGCCAGAATATAGGCTGGGGATGATGTAGGAAAGAGAATCAGAACAAATGGTTTGGAATTAAAAATGATCCAGCAGAGCATTTTAGAGACATCTCTAAAGAACTTTTAAAATGATGAATACTTGAAGTTCATTTGCCATATTATTAAAATAAAATTTCATTGCTGGTCAAACATGTCTGTCAGAAATATGTTTATTGAGTCTAACCATTTTAGTAATGTTAGAGACAACAGTAGGAAGCTAATTAAAAAACAGTTCTTAAGAACTCAAGTTCTATTCTGTAAAAATAATATTTGCCAACAAAGACACACAAGGGTGAATCAATACTGCATTATACAGTATATAACAATTCTACAGCCGTGTACTCTCCTGATAGATTTCGAGGCATTAGAATTCCCCCCAAAGTGATCATATCTCTTGAAGACTATTTATGACTGCCTAACAGGATTCAAAAAACAGTGGCATTATTTCTTAATAATGTATATGAAAACTCAAGGTTTCCCAGCAGCCGCCAGTGAAGGGGCTTGGAAATCTTCAGGACGTGCTTGGTAGTAGTTATTCTGTAGGGCATTTTCTCATACTTCAATATTCTGTTTATAAAAGAAAGAAACTAAGTTCAAGGAGATGAACTACACATCCAATGTCTTGCTGGCTACTGGCAAAGCTGAAATTCAGAGCAAGTCCACTCAAAACACAGGCCTTTCTATGACATATAGTGCCCTGTACAGGCATTTTCGTCTGCTTTAAGCTGCAAGAAGACAACAGACACCAAAAAGAGATACTAGTCTAGCCAATGGGCATTCTACCATATTCCACCAATTATAAAAATCAATAGCAAACATCATCCTGACAAAATAAAAAAATTATTATTCACCCTTTCTTTGTTAAATTGAATATTACTTTATTTGAATGCTTACAATATAGCACACATTGCTATCACTAAGAGTTAAAATTTGCTGTTGACGCGACCACTCCATTTGACTGTATAATTTGGTTCTGCAGGCTGAATAATTATGAAAAAGTAAGTCAATCAGCTGTGTGATGGATGATCCTTAGAAGCAGATTACGTCATTTGTCTTTAAATCTTTCCACATGGCTTAACATCCAATATGAATAAAAATAAATGCTGAAAGAAAAAAAACACAGACTTCTCTGGCATTCCTTAGAAATTAGTATCAGAAAACTGTTGAGTGGACCTCAAACGTTGGATTTGGGCTTTTCACTGTAGTGACTAGTAATAAGGCAAAATAATTTCTGAGCAATCAGTGGAAACTGGCTCAGAATAAAAATCGCATTGTTGAAGAAGATAAGAAAACTTAGAAAGMAAGCTCTCCTGTATACTGTGGACCACTATAACTTTTACTTGGATACAGTTAATGTTAGGTCTTTGGAGATCACTATCATCTCCAAGTCTCATATGATATCTTACTTAGTAAAGTTCCTAGAAAAATACTTATGGTCTCCAGAGCTTCCATTCATGGTCTGGTCTTTTGACTACACCATCATTCACTTTGAAAAACAAGATTGCCATTAAAATGTTCATTTGTGTGACTCTCTTAACAAAGCAAATGCATTTCCACTTTCACTTGATGATGCTACAAAGCTTCCCATTAGTTCTGAACAAGGGGACTTCTGAGAGATCACCAAAAATTTCTGGAGCTCCTTTGTGTTTGAGTGACAGTACATAYTCTAGCTAGGATTCTAAATATGGGGCTTTGCAAATTCTCATCCAGGGACTGCGTTTCAACATTATAAAATGTGTGTCTTGCTTACAATTTGCCTCTATGGTCCACAGAATCCCATTGGCTTTCTTTTCAGTCTACAGAGTGTCGTATTCCCCCAAAATGATGGGAAGACTGGTTCTTTCAGGTTGCTGAACTTACTATCAA
This sequence comes from Apodemus speciosus, assembly GCA_002335545.1. Classification (NCBI taxonomy): domain Eukaryota; kingdom Metazoa; phylum Chordata; class Mammalia; order Rodentia; family Muridae; genus Apodemus; species Apodemus speciosus. The sequence goes on from BDUI01011589.1 coordinate 40,718, forward strand.
GATTGTATGGAGTTGGCACAATTGTGACTACTGTAGCTAGTAAGTTTCATGTTAAGTAATTTTAAGACCACAAGGTAGATGATAATATCCTTTCTTTTTGATTCCTATTTCTATGATAATTTAGGGGTAAAATAGCCAAGAAAGAGAAAGCCAACTTTCCCCCAAATTGGCTTGGAAGTAAATTCAATAAATACCCTTCCAAATCATTTTACACTGTATTTCCAGTCACGATTTTAGATGTATAATAAGCTTTTAAAGTCTTGGGTACTTACGTAAATCTTCACTTAGCTTCAGACCTCTTATAGTTCAATCATGTTTCATAGACCTCAGGCCCATTAAATATAATTGTAACCATACAGCCTATGCTTAACGGTAAGTGGGAAAGAAAAGATGCCGCAAACTTTAATATTCACAAAGCCTGGTCTCGGCTGGCTTTTTACTGGAAGGCTGTGTCCAGCTCTGGGCTCGAAATCGGGGAGTATTTGGAAAGAGTTTCCTAAAACGCTTACCGGTTCTGGAAATGGATACTTGATGAAAGTAACAATAAGGGATTGTTTTATAATAGGTGAAAAAACAACTTTTATTGGAGAGAATAAGTGAAGATTCATTGTCAGAGAATTTCTTTTCCAGTTTGACATAAGAAACTATATTTTCTTAACCTCTAAAATTAATTAAGATTGGAAACTGAAAACCAAATGTAATTATGTTTATTTTTTTCCTGAGGCGCATAATGTAGAGCCATTCTCAGGAAGCTGAGGTGATTTATGTCCTTCTGTAACAACGTGAGATTAGACTAACAATATTTTTTAAGTGTTTTCTTTGCCCAACTCTGGAGTTCTAATTCTGTGCATTAATCAGCTCTTAGTTGCCATGAGAAGACATTCATTTCTCCCCCATGGCTTTAAAGCAATTGCCTATCCTTCTTTGGGGTCTGTGGTAGGGTAAGACATCATAGTAGACTTATCTCCCAATAGTTGGACATTATCCTAATAACCCTGCTTCCATCCAGGAAGTTCCTATTTCCAAGTTTCCATTGTATCCCAGCAGAGCCAAAGGCTAATGGTCAAGATTTGAGTACGTTGAGCCTTTTAGGGACATTTAACACTGAAACCATAACATACCCATTGCCAAATATTTTGTCTGCTTAAAGACAAACAATGTTCAAGAAAATCCACATGTGAGATGGAATAAATTACAAAAGGCAGTCCTATCATTTATTGCTGCATTAAGATGATTTATGTATGAATCCAGATACTTCTATAAGAACCACAGCAGTTGACTACAGATTCCAGAAGAGCAAAAGGTAACTGCATTTACTGTAAGAACAGATAACAGCACTCTAAGATAGCATTTCGTAGAACCTGATAAGCTCAGTTAGAAGAGGAACTGAAAATACAGAAAGAGAAACAGTTTCTTCAAAAGTTGCTCAAGTTACTGGCCTGAGAAGACATAGGGAAAGGTGACATTTGTCTTTGATGACAGCTGAGTCCCAGATCGTATGCTCCTGGTATTTTATTACTGTCATCTGACTGTTCAGAGTTATTTTGGAAAGCAAGTACTTTCCTGTCTACAGTGGAGGCACAGTACTTGCTACTGGCCTTTAGTATTCCTGCAATTTTGAGTTAAGATGATTTGCTGATCTGTGTCAGAAGATACTACAGACTTACTAGTCATATACCTGTTTCATAGGGCATCACTTGCAGGGAATTCTAGTTTATTTGTTAGGAAAGAAGTGAGGGCATAGTTTATTGCCATGGGAACAGACCAATCAGTATCCATCTTCTCTMTGTGACTAGTCAAACTAKTGAAAAATGAAATAACTGTACTAACATGTTAACATATCATCCTGTTCTACTGCTYGATTCTGAAGTACAGCAGTATGAGAAATGCATGTGCCTACTTAAATCTAAAATTAAGCTATTTTTTAAAATACTCTTTCATAACTTACTATTTGTGCTAATGCCTAAAGTCATAAATAATAATAGCAACACTTTTTATCTAGTCATGTTTGCAACTCACTAATATCACATTGAAAAAAGTTTTGTTTTAGTCTTAAAGACAATTTTTCACACTCTAAACACTATAAACCAGGTTGATCAGGTATATCTTATATAATTCAGTACAGATAGAACTTGGGGCAAAAGTATCTCAGCCTACTAAATGCTAAGATTATAGGTATGTGCGACCACACTCACATAAAACTATTCATTAATTAACTATCTATAAAAAATTAGCTTTATTTGCTTTACTTATTGACCATAAAGAAACATTTGCAGGAATTTAGATCTTAAACAGTATTAATTTTGCATATAATT
>BDUI01011592.1:26197-42188 GCA_002335545.1 Apodemus speciosus
GCTCCTTGATTTTAAGAAAAGGGTTGAACCTTCTAGTGCTCATGAAGCTGGCAGAAAAGTCCAAGAATTGCAACATTTATATAAGTGTGAGAGGGGTCGACCTGCCTGGAAACAGCTTCTGTGAGGATGCTAGACTGAGCACTGGATCAGTGAGCCAGAACTTTGTAACTTTTGAAAATAATTAAGGCCCAAGTCATGACTTTTGTAGGAAATGTCCAATTTGGAAATGTTGGCAGCTCATTGACAAAGGTAAAATCAGGGGCTTGGGAGACAGCTCAGTGGGAAAAGTGCTAGGTGTACTGTAATGAGGATCTGAGGTTGGATCCTTAGTATGCTTGCAAAAGCCATGACAGCATGGAACCACAAAACTAACAGGGCAGGGCCAGGAGGGTCTTGTGGGCCTGATGGCCAGTCAGTCTAGCTAAAACARTGAGATCTATATTCATTGAGAGATCCTATCTCAGAGAGATGGGGGTGGGGGTTGGGGGGAGGAGAGAAAGCAATGAACACACACACATCAAAAATTAAAATAAAATTCTTACTTAAAAAAAAAAAAAAACCTTAGAAAGGAGACCACAAAAGACATGACAGTCTCAGTCAGTAGGATTTTATTTAATGAAATGACTAAAACAAATAGTTAATGAAAGCTGTTTTCTACATTTATCCTCACATTATATAGAATTCTTTTATTTACCTAGAAATTCAAAATTTTAGCTACTCAAAGTTGACATTTTTGAAAATTTCCCCCAAATGTACCATTTAACTCCATCGCCTTTTGTATTTTCAGGGACATGGMTGGCTCCCTCTGTGGCTCTCATCTTCATGCTGAGACCCTGGAATGGAAGCCCATCCTCTGCAATAGCAGTAAGCCTAACGGAGGAGAGCAACCCATGCAYGGTAAAGCGAGGGTTGCTCACCCTCCTGATCTTCAACAGGGAACGATAACAAAAGTAGGAGGGCTCTGCGAGTAGCATGAGTTTATTTGTATGTTTTGTTGAGGAGGGGTCTTCTCTGTAGCCCATACTAGCCTGCTGAGGTCATAGCCATATACCAACATGCCCGATAATGTCCATTTAATATACGAAAAAATGGTATTCTAGGGATTTTATGCCTATTATTTGTAATCCTTAGGATATTATAATTTAATTTATATACTTACACTCATTTTATAGTTGTGGAATCTGAAATTCAAGGGAAGGAGCAACTTGTTTAGAACATCAAGATAATGGTGACAGAGCCCAACATTCAACCCAGGACTCTCTGATCTCACCTAGAGGTTGCCTTCTACAGTATGGTCTCGGTTCAACAACGGTTTATTAATGCCCCCCCCCCTTTCTCGCCTGGTTTCATTGTAGGGGTATAGTCATGAATGCACAGCTCTCATCTCTACAGACAGTAAAGATAATGTAAAAATATATTGTCAAAACAATGGGGACAGCAGCAGGAATAGTGACCGCAGACTATCATGTAAGTAATGGCAGAGCAGACAAGCTTAGAAGCTGCCAAGGAAATTCACTGGAGGAGGCGCAACACTCCACTCTGGACTTCAGTGAATGGGTTAAAGATTGGCCTAATCCAACAAAGGAAGACCTTTCTAGGTAAGAAAGTAGGTCACATGAATAGACATAAGAAATAGTAGGTGGTGCCTTAGCTAATAGAGTATTAGCGGTGTGTAGGATGTGTAGTTGTGAGGTCATAGCAGCTAGGGCGACTGCTATGCACTGGAGATGACAGACAGATTTGTGTTAGTAGAGGGACATTTTAGCAGTCCTGTAAGAGATGGACAGAAGAGTGTATATTTAGAAGCTTTTAGGATACTCACCACACACAGAGTATTTCTTAAGAAATAAAGATGGACACATTGTCAGCAGAAATCACAAATTTATTAACTCTTAAATATATCAATCAGTCATTTTACCATTACGGCAAGAAATATATACAGTGTCCCATGGTAAACTGCAGTGTTTTCCAAACAATAGAAGATGATGAAGGTGTAATTCCACTGTGCTGGAGAGAACAAATCACGATTTCCTCACATCTTAGTGCAGAAGACAAACTGGATCTATGGTAATTCTTCAACACCACATGCTAAGTTAAAAGTGTAAAAAAAAAAAAAAAGAAAAGAAAAAAGAAAAGGAAAAAAACCCAAACCATTCTACCACTATTTATGTTTTTAAATACATGTATGCCACGCAGAGCTGCTTCACAGAAAGGTAAAAGAAATTCAAAAGGGAAAAGTGAGGCCATTATGTTTTTCACAGATCTCATTGGCAGGTTAACACGGCTCAATACGTTTACTGTATATATTCATTTTAAATATATATATTGTTTTACATCATGTGATAATTATCAGAAAAGCTTCAACCCATCTATCATACATTCACTAGCAACAATATATCTAAAGTGATTAGCAATCAACACCAAAAGGTGAAATGAGGAAAAAGAGGGGAAGGGGGTGTTTAATTTTTGCTCTTTTGTTTCTGCTTTAAAAATCGGCTTCTAAGGAGTGTGAGCAGCTACGGTGGAGGTAACGCTGATGGAGATTCCATGCACCATAAAGCAGTTCAGCGCAGAGAAACAGCCTCCCAGGGACCGAATCGACAATGAAGAAACAAGAGACGAAAAGTAAACTGGGGCATTTCCTTTTCCTCTTTGTTTTAAGTTGGACAACCCCTAACTCCTGGCAGAGAGAGGCTACTGTGACTCAAGGGAGAAGCTAGAACTGCAGAGGTCACAAAGATCAAGTCCAACTCCTAGGAGGATGACCACTCCTCATGTGGCTAGCTAGTGAAAGTGAGGCTGTAAATTCCCTCTGATTAGGTTGTACACAGCCCTGATCATCCTCCACTTGGTCTTCAGTTTCTCTAGTTGGGGGAAGAACCAGATCAGTGTAGTAGGTTTTCACTGCTGTTAGCATAAATCTCTACAATCCCAACACTTTCAATATAGCAAGGACACCTAAGCACAAATGGTAGCCTGAGCTGAATTTATTCTTCTTTTATTTAAATATTTATTTAAATCTAACAACTCCACAGCCCTGGAAAGACCAGAAGTGCTAGTTTTAGCTTCCTCTAAAAGACCTTGATTTTTTTTTTTTTACTTCATACGCAAAAGTTACTGTTTTTTACACACTACCAGCTATATAGAAAGAAAGATAAACACACAAAAGAAAAAGAGAGGGGGGATGAAGGGGAGAGAAAGATAAAAAAGAATGGAACAATAAAACAAATACAAAGAAAAGGAGCAAATAGTATACACTGAAAACAGAACACAGATTTAAAACAGAAAAACCCAAATCAGTGCCAAGCATTCATCAGAATTGTGTCTATCTGAAAGCAATCAAACTAGTAAATGATGTGAATTTTTCCAGTATACATAGTTTGACCCAAATCAACATGGCTCCGATGGTAGAACACCAAATGATTCTTGTTCCTACAATCACACAGGAGTTTGCTCACATAACCATCCATTTATCCAACACCAACACTTTCAGAGAAAAGCCATCCATTCATTTCTACCAGGATCACACCAGGAACTGAACTGAAGGCATATGTGTGTGTATGTGTGTGTGTATTTGTGTGTATGTGTGTGTGTGTATTTGCCTTAAAAGTGAAAAAAAATCAAACCCAGAATCCCAACGTAAAGCCCAAAGAGAATAAAGGCAGCATTCTTGAAAGATTTCCTTTCCTCTTACACACTGTCATCCAGAGAACAGTAATTTTAATTTAAGTCTTTTGAATCTTGGCATACACAGAAACCTGATGGATCAGCTGAACTTGGAGTATTGTGGAATTTTCTTGTCTGAGCTCCCTCTATAGTTTGCCAACAGTTATCGAAGTTTGCATGGAACATCCCATCCGGTAGCTGGAGTGTAAACAATGTACAGGAAGGAATACATGATAAGATGACGTGTCACATGATAAGATGACGTGTCACATATGCATTACACGTAGAACCTTCACAACTTCATGCACTCAGAAACATGCATGAAGAGGAGAGGACGTCCCAGGATCACCCGCCTGGTGCCTTGAGGACAAAATGAAGAAGTGGCACTGTTGACAATTAGCTGAAAGGAAGAACGGGAGGAAGAAATAAATCACACTGTTTTTTGTTTTTTGTTTTTTTTTATAAAACACCAACATTTTTTGCCATAGATGTTACTAGGGTATGATTTGATAACTTAGCTGAAGTTCAGATTGGAAATACTTTGTATGAGATCTTTGCCAGTGATCCTTCCAAGATAAAACACACATGTTTAACCAATACTAAACTAGGGCAATCAGTAATATCTATTTGTTCAAACAAAGCAAAGCTGAAAAAAAAAGAAACAAAATAAGGGGTTGCAGGCTTCAACCGCATTATTAAATCTAAACGTATGCATAAGCATTCATATTTACTAGACAAATTCAATGAATTCATATCAATATTTGGTTGAAACAGAATTAAAGTTCACGTTCACCTCATGCTTTTGTTCATTATGCTTAAATTCCTTGGGAAATCAAAATCAAAAGTCAGTTCAACAAGGAATATAGTCTCACAAATACAGAGACCAGTACTTATGCAGTTCTTTAAAGCAATAGCTAAAAAAAAAATCTCTCTTCCACCTTGGCATGGGGAAAATATAAATATTGGCACCTAGCCATGCCAAAGATCTTTAGGAACAACAGTGCAGGGGCGGATTTCACCGTGGTCGACTGTCAGTGATCATGGATAGCTTTTGTTATGTCTAAAGTGCAGCTGGACTTGCTGTTGTGGTCCACCCTTTTGGGTTAGCACCATTACACTCAGTCGACCTAGTGAGCTCATGCACATATCTTTACCCCAGCGGATGGCTAACAGAAATCGCAACTTCCAAAAGACAGGGAGATAACAAAGGATTTCAAATTAATAGAAATTACTCTGGATAATTGAGAGTTGTCCTCATTAACCCAGAGATAAATTGATGTGAGAACTCCAGGATGTTAAAGTGATGCAATCCAGCTACTGGGGAGGGGGGGAGTTGTTCTTAGTCTTTGGTACCTCTCAAACGGTGGTGATGCTGTAAAGTGAACACTAGAATTGAGGACTCATGCAAAGCCACAGTGGATTTCCAAAGACCTCCCATGTGTTTGCCTGAGTAGACTGTTGAGCGAATGTTCACGGGGGAAGAACACCAGCCATGCAGCTTTTTCAGCACCAGTCCCCATCGCACAGAACCGTGGGGCAGGATGCTACTTACAAGACCCAAATGTGAATGGTTTTCAGATGTTTTGCCACAAAGAGGTGCCTCCTGAGAAGTTTTCTTTCCCATTTGGAATACAGGGTGGCCTATTAAGAGAAGCCCATTTAAGCCACCTGGCATTAAAGGAAGTTTTCTTAAATAGGCGTTATCCCTTCACACTTAAGAGAAATGCAGAGAAAACTAGACACTGACCCAGTACATCTCCACCCATCCCTTCTACATTAGCTGCAACTTGTGGTGTACCTCTTTGGGGTAAAAGAACCACAGAAGCACTAACAAATTTTATTTTATTTTCTCCACTCCTTTTGTGACTTCCTCTTGATTACATAGCTATGTGTTTTAACCTTTTGCTGTTGTTATTGGGACTTAGTTTTTGTCTATATCAATCCTTTTTTAATCTATTTTTGAATATCCCACAGTGCTATATGGTGACTGAAATGACAGAGAAGACCTTTGAACATCACTGTGGTTGATAAACTAACATCAAACTGAGAAATCGCAATGGCTTGGCTGGAGCCTGTTGAGTGGCTATGAGAACTAGGCTCCTCCCCCAGCATCTTCCAATATTAACAGGAGATCCTGGAAAGAGATGATCAGTGGGCCAGGCTTCCCCCAACCTCATTACTCCCTCCTTGCTCTCAGCTCATCCTACTTTACTGATACAAATGATTTCCCATCAGTCCCCTCTCCTCCAGGGAGCCAGTCTATGGTGTTCTGTCTTCTTTTCTAATGTTCCTAAAGTTCCAGCATTGTAACACTATTCTCCTGGCTTGGACTCTCTCCCCTTTGCTCTCTTTCCACTTCTGTAACTCCAAATTCTATTCCTCATGTAACGTCTTGTTCAGCCTTTAGTCTTTCATATAAAGTATGGGTGCTTTGGTATACTGGTTGTTCACTGCACCCAACTTTAAAGTTAAGTATGCAGCTTGGTTTTCCCACGGTGATTAATTGGTCTCTAAATCAGAATATGTGTTTTCTGTGGGAGACACCGTTTCGTCTCTCTCTGCATCTAGCACAGGAGTGGCACCTAGGAGATGTGTTGAGAGTATCTGATTATTGACCGGAAATTAAACATGACATCTGAGGAAGGATACTGAGATGAGAACATGCTACAACACCTGATATTTGTTTTGTAAATGCTGCTTTCTAAATTTGCCTACCATCAAGGGCATATTGAAAAAGGATGACAGCCTAGGAATATTTACTTGATGGGTACGGTTGGGGACCCCGAACGATGAAAGTGAACATTCTGCCACTTCCCGTCACGGCGGTGCCACACGCGAGTCTCTTCTGACTGCATAGTCTTTGGCATTCCACTTCCGTCCATGTACTGTGTGAGCCGAATGTATGCTATGCAGGCTGCATCATCCCCTACCAGGTGTACGTGAGGGTTCAGGATGATAGTGTGGATTGGTTTATTGCTTTTGGACAAAGCTGAAAGAGAACAATGTAGGAACATAAATTAAGGTCTTATATAAAGTAAGCTAAAATCAAGATTAGCTTCATTTGGGGTTAATGAGGAGTGGTATTCATTCATGCCTTAACTCAATTTATTTGTATTAATTGAGTGCTGGGTATGGCATAAAGTATAACTAATGAAATAAACATAGATAATATTTATTTTCTTTGAGTTCCTTTAGAGGCAATTTGTGCTACTCTGGAATTTTGATTGATCAGGTAGAAAAGCTACAGAGATGCATTATATTTACTTCTATTATATAAGGACTAGAAACAGAAGCCATGCTATGAAGAGAGGTGGGGAAGCCATGGTCCAGGCACACTTATTTCTGTGACACTTGACAGGATGACTGAAGGTGGTAGTTTTCTAGTTAGAATGCAGGATAAAGGAAGTATCTCAAGTGTCAAGTTTAGAAATCACTGTTCCCCTGCATGGATTTGTTTCTGCATCACATCCTGCAACTTTTCAATTTAGTCATAATCTATGTGTGACCAGGTAGTCAAAATTCACAATCTGTTGTTTGATCACACAGCAGCTGACTCTGACCAGCCAGTTATTAAAACATGTTCCCTACAGGCTCCAACCTTTGGTGTTTGGATAACAGTCATACCCATTCTAATAACTTGATCAAGAGGTCTATGGATTTTGACACAATTCCTACTGTTGGCATTTTGTAGATTACAATAGGCTGAGTTACTTTAGCTGTTACCCAAACATGCATCTCATTCTCACACAACACCTATTTAAATTACTTGAAATATTATTTACATAAGAGAATATCTCATTAGGGAGAGGGCATTTATGGAAAGTATCAGTGTATAATGTTTGTAATGTTGAAATGCGTGAAGTATTAATGGATTAGTAAACTATTTTACTAGAAGTCACATTGTGTTGGCTGACAGATGGAGGAGATAGGTGCCTCCATCAAAATGCTGGAATATACAGAATATGAGGATATTTAACCCAGCTTTGTTAACACAAACTTACCATTAAGTATTGTTGCTTGTTTGTTTGCAAACAGCTAACATATCCAAGATAGAGAAACTCATGCACTAAAAACACATGCAAGGCAGACTTATCAGTGCTTTTAATTACTACAAGTAAACCTAATTACCCTAATTATCATTACAATTCTTCCTTAACTCAACAGGAATTGAATCTCATGACAAAAAGACTAAATTCTCACCACAACCCATGATACTATGACGGAAAGTTTCAGGCTGTAGGGAATTCCTGGTTAATGCGGATTCCTTTGGCTTGGTTTTACCTTTATTTAGTAACTTATTTTTCTAACTTGTAGAAACTGCTTTGGTAATATGTATGCTTCCTGAAAGATATACGTCCTTTGAGCTACTAAAATATTAAGACCTTTGCAATCTGAGGGGGAACACTGACTGACTGCTCATCTCCCTTCCTACCATATTTTGAAAGTGACTGACTACTAGACCTTCATCAGAGCTCACCCACTGTGAATATCAAGGCTGTGGTTTCTCTTCTTCCCATCTCAACAGTTGTAGAAAATTTCCAAGTAAGACATGCTCATAACATTAGATAGCATATGCTGTTCCTTCATTGGGTCTTAATGGCTGTCTTCATATTTTTCAAAACACAATCGACTGTTAGGTCTGAAGGACATGTCTTTCAGTTCCAAATAAGAACAGTTTTCACAGTGGACATACTGGCAGTAGAAATACCCATTGAAGGAAAGAGCCAAAGGGCCTGTGAAAGTGGGAGATAGTCAAGGAACAGCTGGTAAGGAACTTGGAATGGATACCGTTTTCAAAGTAGAATCTGTGAAAGTCCATCCCTTCCACCAAGTTGCCCAATGCTTCAGGTTCAAAGGCTGTGAGGCCTGGATCACAGATTTTTCTGCAGTAAGAAAAAAAAATATCATGAGGAAATGTGCCACAGTAAAAGTGCTAAGCATTCTTGTTTACAGTCAGTGAAGGAAAGAGACTCTAAAAAGTACTCCAAATAGGAGATTTCTACCATGGACCTTGACGAGGTAGGTCAAAGAATAGAGTTTGAAATGTCATTTTGAAGAAAACTCAAAGGGACACACAATTGAGTTAACTGCTCCAATCACAATCAGCTCTTTCATAAGATGCTTGCTTCTTAACTTGCAGAGTTAATTCTTTAGTTTTCTAACTTTGGACGTCAGTTTCTTGTGTTCCAATCTTCTCAAAGTTGAGGACATGCTCTAACTCCTTTCCAGACATATTTGGCGTTAGAAATAAGAACTGCTGGGGACAATCTTTGAGAAACCCACTTTCTCCACTGTCCTCAAATACCTGAATTGGAACTGACATGAAGGTTAGATAGGATGCCTGACTGAATTTCCTGAGAATGCCCATATGCTTGCATTGAGTGTGTTTTTAAAGCTTATTTTACGTTCAAAAGAAACTTAAGAGGTGATTCAAATGGACACAATAATTTTCTTTTTAATCCTAGAAGCAGAATTTAGCTAAGCTCTTCCCAAGAAACCAATGGGCTTTCTTTGGAGAAATTTACTTGAGAACCATTAAACATAAACTATACATCAAGCAATTATAGCTCATTGATACTAAAATAAAAGCTAATGTAAAGTGCTTCAAAGATAGGTTAGAGTGGACAGGAATGATATAAAGAGGAAGGAAAGAAAACTGGGGCAGGGATTTTGAGAATGAGCAAGAGCTTTGCAGGTATATGGACTATTTATTAATTTGTCCCAAAGGAGAAATGTAGTGAGTGGATATTTTCAATATAGGAGAGAAATGTCTTAACTGTCCATCAGGAAAACAATTATGCAAGCCTAATTTCCTACGGTTAAAGTGTGACACATTAGTTCACAGAACTCGGTCCTGGTAAACCAGGAATGGTGCTACATGTACAGCATGGGTTTCAGGCCAGTCTGGAAACATGGCCCTGCTTYGGAAGACTCAAACCAAGCACAGCCAAGCAGTACAGAGCTGGCAGCATGGGAAGAACACCTTAAGGTTGCAAATAAAAGCAATTATCCTTTGTGGTAGAGGTGGAGGTAGAGGGGAAATAACGAACTTTGTCTCAGGCTGCCTGCTGGGCAGGTATTTTAAAGCTGAAGTCAAATATATGTAATTTCTTCCTAAAGAGTGAAGTAGGAAGAATAGTGTTCCTATGGCAACAGAAATTTATTCTGCCAGGTGCTATTATTTCCTCTATAAATATGGTTCAGTCGTCAGTTTGTGAATCCAAATTTTATACTACCTTCGCATTGGTTCTGAGGTTTTATAATGAAGCTTTTTAACCCACCTTGCAGAGATAATGTACTGGAAAGTACTCTTCTCATTTTTCTATCTATTGTCTATATCTAGCATCTATCTGTCTGTCTGTCTGTCTGTCTGTCTGTCTGTCTGTCTGTCTGTCTATCTATCTATCTATCTATCTATCTTCTACCATTTATCTTCTATCTATCATCTAGCTATCTTCTACCTACCTATCATCTATAGCTATCATTTATCTACCTATATATTTATCATCCATTTGCTGCACAGGCTTTATGTGGATAAAGACTGACAGTATATTGGACATATTGGTTAGGAGTGGTGCTATGAGCAAAGCTTAGTGTCCAGGTGGCAGAGCCTGACCAATACATTCTTCAACCTAAAAAGCTTTAGAATGGAAGTAATATTGGATCATCCCTGAGTCTGACAGTAAAATTCTAGGCCAAAGGACAGGCCCCTCTAGGCAAAGGTCAGGTGATATGCTCTCAAGACACTGAGTTATTTAAACATCCCACTTTAAACTGTGAGAGAGCATGAAATACCTCTCACTTCCTGGTCACAATTACACTCTGTCTGTGAAAGAAAAACAAAACAATATTTTGTCTTCCACTAGAGACAGCTCTCACCAAAGGGGCTTTTAAAGAGTTCTCTTATTCTTTGGAGACTCACAGAAGTCTAACAAGGTTATAACAGCCAAACAAACAAAAAGAACAATCTCTATGGCACAGAGTTATTATCAGCTACAGCTTAAGAGAGCTGTTGAATATGACAATAGGGATCCAAATGCCAACCTTTGCTGTCTCTTTTTTCAAGCATGCTTTATTAGGTGAGTGAGGAGTTGATGCCCACGCGAGTTCATGCTCATGCCTGTGGTTGTATGTATACACACTTAATCTATAAGGATTAGCTTCCAGATTCAGTCTCCTCATTTAGTGACTCTTCTCCATTTTCCATTGCCCATTGTYTTATGTTTTGGGTAGTGAACTTTCCTCTATTAGCAACTTTGCCACAGTTTTGGGGGACAGGGGAAGATTTATTTGAGCGCTCGGTTTTGGAGGCCTTCAGTYCATCACAGGTTTGGCTTATGCACAAAAGGGGACATGATTCTACTTCATTCATTTTACTTATTTTTTTTCTGCTAATGGTCAGTTCATATCCTTTGTTCATTTCCTGTCTTTCCAATCTATCCACTCAGTATAAAAGGAAACCATTGACACATTTTGCAAATACTTTTCTCAGTGACTTCTTTACACAAAATGTAAYCCAGAAATCTATAACTATTTTAATTAAGCATAAAATCCTCTTCTCCAATCAAAACTTCTCTTAATTCAAAACCACACTCAACAGAAGTTGAGTGTCATTGGTCGAGGGGGAGCAGTGCTTGGCACCACCGTTTCTTATCTTTCTCTGTTCTAATCCCACTTCTCTGCTTTCTTTCTTTTTAAATCYTAGCCTGCATGGATTCCTCTGATGCCTYGCATCCACTCAGAACTGTGGGGGGTGATTACAAAGAAATATCATTCACAAAAGCCATTCCCAGTCCTTAGAACAGAAGTTGAGTCATCTCTCTGAAATCATAAGCACGTTGTTTCTCTAGAGAGCCCCTTGTCATTTATATAACACGACACTGTTGTCAACATGGCAAAGCAAAGGTTTAATATGCAGGACTTCTGTCACACTGAGAAATCCAATGGCAGAGGAAATATAGTTGCCCAGTGTGTGGAAACAACTCCAGCTTGTCTGTCACTACTCACGTGTAAGCCTCGAAGTCCCCATTGTTGATAGCTTCAATCAGTTGCTCAGTGACTTTGATGATCTCCTGCTTTCGTGCTAAAAGTAAAGATAGAGTCAGGTGAGAACAAAGGCCAAAGGACATATAAGACGCTAGTCAAGAATACAACTGCTTTGCCTAATGCAGGTATCATAGGCGCTATCTCTCCTGGAGCAAAATGGTTGATCCTTTTCGCMAAGTCTCATTGCTCAAAATGRGAGACCAACAAAACCTACCTCTCCCAGRARCMCWTAGAAGCACAGATATCCAGGTACCRTCCCAGACCAGGAGATTCAGAATCTGAATTTCAACAGAGCTCTCAGGTTCCTCCCGGAGGCACCCCTCCATCTTTTTTGCTCATACACAACAGGCACTTGGAAGTTTGAATTTGCCCTCGCTACTCTCATTACCTTGGCTTTGAGAACATTTCTCTTTTCTCTATTAGCAGATGTATTACTGAAAAATTTAGGYTTTAGAAAGTAACAGAGAACAAACATCTAGCTTCGGAGTAAAATCAGGTGATTACTGGCTTCTTAAAGAATCAACCTGCCTGGCCCTTCCAGAAGGGGACGTCAACATGATATTAGGCCATCTTACTTAGATAAATGGCCTTTTGTAAACTCTTTAAATTGAGGCAGAGATATATGAATTGTTGCTACAAATGTGGGCAATAAGCACATGAAAAATTACCCAACCCAGCAAACATCAAACATAATTAGTGTCTTTTCCTCTCTAATAATTGGTAAAATTATTAATGGCTGGTCTGGTTCAGATATCACCCCTTCATCAAATTTACTTCCAACTGCACCTGCTTCAAGTGTTCTTCCCTCTTCTTAAATGCCTGCGGTTCCTGTGCTGTCCCCCGTGTATCCCTGACACCTTAGAATAAAGCACATGGTTTGTTTGACTGCTATTAAACGTTGTACACTGTGTCAACTGCACCCTCCTATTTAAATAGAAAGTTCTGCGAACAAAGAACATGCTAGTCCTTTGTGTTGCCCAAGAAGCCTTGGTTCAGTAAGATAAATGTTAAATACAATTTTGACTTTGATCAGTTGAGGCTATGAATAATAGTTTCTTAATTTCAGAATGTTGGTTGTTTTAGTCATAAAATTATGCCTAAATGTGAATATTTGCTATGTTTAAATATAGGTTATGTTTAAATATTAAGTTGACTAGACTTTCAGACTGGGGGGGTCAAGGTTACTTATTATTCTGTGCAAGGCATTTTGATAGTATGTGGTTCATCATGAAGATGCTAAGCTTTGCTTTTAACATTTATTGATTGTAGGAACCAATTTGTATTTTTTAATGATCCAGGTTTTAGGGAAAACTAAAAGTTTGCATTTACTTTCAAGATCCTGTTTATCTAAATGAAGCCATTTCTTATTAAAAATAAATCTGTAAAAAATAATTTGACTCCATTAAGACTGTATGACATTATCTCATAACAAATATAATAGTCAGGGACCTCATAAAATGATTATTAGACCTGTCTATATAATGGCTCCTAACTATGTAAATGTTTGTAATGTAAAAGTATCATGGCTATGTTCACAGTAGTTGCCGAAGTCCTCACTTGTATGAAAGTGTAGAATATGGACTTTCCTAGCTCCTCTACACACTTATAATGTCTGGTTCTTTTCATTTGGTTAATCCATATGAATAATGTAGCCATCCTCAGGTCATACTGATGGAGTGATAGCAGCTGATAATTCTGTCGCAAGGATGCCGCCAATGGCACATTCAATTTAGTTAGGCAACAGGTGATTCATCCGTCTGTTCTTGGCAGCATGAAGCTTTGGGAAGGGCCCATGATAGCTAACCTGATTCTGGATTATGAAGGACAACTGTAAGAAGCTGCTCAGAAGTGAGAATGTAAGCAATGTGGCTTCCAAGGATCCCTCTTCACNGTCTGGAGCAGCAGTAGAGAGTGAACATCTTTCACTCAAAACCACGATTGCCCAAACACCCCATAGCTTTCTGATGTGTTGCTACAGTGGCTTTTTAAGTTTGCTTATGTACGCTCAGGGCCACACAGACCATCTTCTATTTTAGTTCTCATGCTGTTCGAGCTGRCCTAGCCAAGCAACACATGGAGAGGGCTCAAGCAGGATGCTTCTGTGCTGGATCACCCTGGAGGCATTGTGAGTCTTGGCTTAGGAAGGGCCTGGAACTCAGGAATTTCTGAAGTGTTCATTTCCCCTGGGCAAAAAGGCGTGCTGGTGAGTCACAGTTGGTCCTGGCACATGACAGCTGACTCTTGGAAGGAAAGTGGAGGGTGAAAATGAATCACTTGTGTGCAGTGCTCTGAGGTTAGGAGTCGGGGCTGTTGCCACAAGCTCAACATCCGAYGACCTAGGGTGTGAGGGTGGGTGAGTGTCGCCTAGCTCTCCCTCAGCAGCAGCGAACTGTGGAGAGTCACTGTGCCACAGCCATAGATACTTGTTCTCTAGGAACGGGGTCTTCTCTTTCTTCTCCCTTCTTTAAGATAGTGATGTTGGTTTTTGAGCATTTCCAGCTTGGGAAAAGAAAACAGACAGGAGGAAGGCACATGGAAAAGATGGTCTGCATCCACAGTGTCCTTTGCCTGCAGGCATGCAAAGACATTGGTTGTGTTTCCCTACCCAAACTCAGAGATCCTTTGACTTTTTTTTTTTTTTATCCTTTGACATTTTTTTATCAACTGAAAGATCAAAAAAAAACAAAACAAAACAAAACAAAACAAAAAAACAAACAAACTTCTGCTCCTAGGCCAAAGAAAGTTGATACAAAGAGTAGACTGGCCATCTCAAAGTTACTTTCTTTTCTGGTGAGGACAAGGTGAATACTGGAAAAAGCAATTGATTGGCAAGCATCTGGTAACTTCAGGATACAGATACCTTCCTTTGTGCAAGAATTATAGCAGAACAAATTTCATTRTTGTCTGATAAAGAACCAACAGCTTGAAGCTATCCTGAGACACCAGATGCAGAGGTCTATGAGAAATCAGGTCTGGTCCCTAAGAAACCAAACCAAAACACAAACGAACAAACAAACACACCTGACTGTGAGGGTTAGAGCACTCAGATCCAGCAGAGGTATACAAGCCAGCTCCCCTTCCCCATTGCAACCACAGGGTAAGTCTACGGTCCTACCAGTACCAACCTTCTCTGTGCCCCTTAGCTCTCAGACTAGGCTAAATTGGGTGGGGTGGAATTACTTCCCACCAGACCCCAGGAAAGCTTATAGAAGTAAAAAGCTCTGATTCCCCAGTTTTCTTAGGGAAGCTGAAGTATCTACACCTTTTTTTAGAAGCTCAACTGTGCAGTACCTGGAGGCTGTCTCTCCCACTCCTCCACTTTAAGCTTCTAACCAGGGTTTTGAAAGGAAAGTCTTTTCTTCTCTAATGCTGCTCTTTGTCTCTGAATGCTCCTCTAACGATCCTGTACCCACCCCCAGTGGTTGAGAGGCTGTCCTGTGTGAGAGACTCCTTTCTGCTTTTGAACTCTGTCTGTTAGGGTCTAGTGTAGGAACATTGTCATCATCACAGGTACTCAGATCTGAAGCTCTTTCCTTCAGAACTCTCCCTTAAAGCCCATTTTAAAAGCTTCACTTGAATATTTCATTCACTTCAAATCCAACTACCCGAGTTAAGCTTGTCAAGTTCCATGACCGCCAATGAGAAGAGATGAGAGGCRGGATGGATAGAGGCTAGAGTGTTTTATTTTATGAGATCACGTCTGTACTTCATACTGTGGACAGAAACTCATATATGAATATTGTAAACATCTCAGAACTTACACACTGCCAACGGATTGTTTTCRTCTACATTACTGTCTAACCAGGTGATGCCCTGGACAGAATGTAAGATCTCAAGAGAGAACCCAAGTGCACAGAACTGCTAGGGAGGGAAATCCCAAGAGGGACCATGCAGGGGACAGAGAAGAGAAGCTCCAACCAGTGCTGTGAATCTTACAGACAAAGCTGGTCATGTGACCAAGAAGGACAAGTGACTGCAGGACCAAGGGYCTGCAGTGACTCACTTCCTGTTTCTCAGCTCTTCCTTCCTTACAGAATCTGCTGGTTGGCAAGAGCGGCAGGACCAGTTGTCATTGCGACACTGATCTGCGGYCTCTTCGGGTCACTGACACTGAAGAAAGCAGAACTTACAGAYTCAATTCTTGCCCATTCATTAGTTTGTCATAYGGGACCACCAGTTTCCTGTTATACACAGCTAATTGCATCTTCAGGGATCTCTCTCCAAGTGTATAAACAAGAATGAGGCCGAGAACCAGAGAGAAAATCCTATCTTAGCTCCT
>BDUI01011594.1:12428-23315 GCA_002335545.1 Apodemus speciosus
TGTTTTCAGTTTGAAACTGTGTGTTCAGTCTTTCAGAGAGAACATCTCCCAGGCAGTAAGCTTCCAAATCCTACGAAAAGGGCCAAAAGATAGTAGAGTGATTTCTTTCCTCTTAAAATTTGAAATCAGGATTCAAAAATATGAAATTTAAGACCCTCTTTCTGCCCAAGAGATTCAAAGACACCCCCACCCCGTCCCAAATCCCAGGACATTCTATCTCTATATTGAAAGTTAATTAAAACAACTCTTGGAAAGAACCCATAGTTGTTTTGATCTGTAGGGAAATTGAATGTCCACAGAATAGAAAATAGGAACCCTTCACCTAGTAAACCCATAAGCCACTCCCTGGCTTTAGAACAACTGAGTATTTTCAGCTCTTGGAAAGCAAAGTTATATATGGCACAAACTTTCCAGTCGTAGTCTTTAATAGCTTGTCAAGTCTTCTATACGCTAGTTGTTTACATGATTCTTCAATATTAAACAATGATTTCCAGTGACATATGTATAAAATTGGACAAATGTGGGTATGCTATAGACACATAAGGGACTTCTGGACAGACGCTAGGGTCTAAACAGGTTTGAATACTTTTCTGAGTATCAAGGTTATTGGATGAGACCGTGAGCCAATATTTGCAGTGATTTGGTTGTTGTAAACAGCCTGGTGGACAGGGAGGAGCTCTTGGGGATGCTGGCAACTGGAGAAGATGAAAAAGCAGTGTCTTAGAGTGTCTGGATTGGTGGTCAGAAGTTAGTTGTTCCTGGTCATTTGTCCAACTTCTATCAAGAATTTATGCAAATGAGCACAAAGATTAACAGGTTATTCCATCTCAAAGATACTAACAAGGCAAATATAACTCACTGGTATATAAGAAGCTGTAATTCTTATTATTGATTCAAAACATTCGAAGGTCCCAGTATTCTTGCAATTCATTTGCAAATCTGCCTCTCTGGAACTTTCTATGTAGACCAGGTTTCTCTTGAACCTCTCTTGAACCTCTGCTTTTTCCTGAGTCTTGGTACTAAAGGCATACACCACCATGCCCAGAAGATAATGTAATTTAAAGAAAGATCTATTTTATATGTATGGGTAATTTGCCCACCAGAACACAGCAAATGATCTCATGGGACATGGCTGTTCTGTGGGTCCTAGAAATCAAACCTCAGTCCTCTGAAAGAGCAGCCACCTCCTAACCACTGAACCACCTGTCCACCTTCTTTATTAATGAATTGAACAAGGTTGCCCATCCAATACACAGTAACAAAAGTCTCTAAAGTTCCTTTATTGGGATTTTAGAGACATTTTTATGTCTAATAATTAGGTACCAAAAATTAGTGTACCAAAGTTTTCATTCTGAACCATTCTATAAGCATTATGTTGAGGATTTGTGTCCCCAAGTCTTCATATTGTCACTTCATATGTTATTAAATTGATAACTGTCATGAGCAATAATTATTTGGTGTCTTTAAATTCAGTAAACGTCTTCATATTCTTAAGTAATTCTTGAGTGGAAGAATTCTCCAAGGTAGTCACAGGTGGGTAGATGAAAGGCAGTGGAATGCCTGTTTGAAAGAAGCCAGTAAACATTTTTTTAAATTGAAGTCTTTGCATGTGATGGGTCGCATACGTAAAGTTATTTCAGACAGGTTCAGTTTTCAGTCAAGCACATGAGCATTACTTTGTACAAAAGGAATTTTAAACGAGTGAGGGAATGAATGTGGAGATAGTCATCTTAAGATTCTCGTACTTAATCTGGTTTCGCCTCCAAGAGGAGCACACATAGCTAGTGAGCAGTGGCAGTTGGACAGAGTCACAAAATGTCTCGGTAAGAAGAAACTCTTGAGGTCGTTGATGGGGATCTAATTCTGCCTGCTTCTCATTTTACCTGTATTTTGGGGGGTAGCTCTTTGTGCCTTGAGGGTGAATTTAATCAGAGTTTGAATTTTGTGTTTTTCAGGGCAACACAGGACATCTCCTCGCTGTCTCTGTCAGCCAGGAACTCGCAGCCTCACAGCCCTTCTTCTTCCTTGACAGCTGGGGCTTCCAGCTTGCCCTTGCTGCAGTCTCCACCAGCCGGTAGATTGTCTTCTGGTCAGCACGCCTTGGTCTCGAACCAAGGTGACCACTCTGCTCACCTATCAAGGCATCAGCAGCATCTTCTTTCGAATCAGAGTCATCAGGGAGACCACTATCGTCACGCCCAGCCCAGCCTGACTCCAGTGCAGCACCAGCAGCCAGGAGAAGCCTACTCAGCTATGCCTCGGGCTCAACAGTCTGCTTCTTATCAGCCCATGCCAGCTGACCCTTTCGCTATCGTCTCTCGAGCTCAGCAGATGGTTGAGATCCTCTCTGATGAGAATCGCAACTTGCGGCAGGAGTTAGATGGATGCTATGAGAAGGTGGCAAGGCTGCAGAAGGTAAGACTCTCACTGAGGGTCAGTTCAATTCTTTGAATCTTACTAGTGGGATTTGTTAAATGCCTGTATAAAGGTTTCATCTGTGTGCATAGATCTTTGAGATTCTTCTTTAGATGTTGGTCAAACTTTAGAAAAAAACTCTGTCTGTCTAGGGTAACTAAGTTTATTATCTTTATTATCATACATTAATTATATGAAACTGGGTTTCACGGTGAAAATTTTATAGAAATTTTAAACGAGTGAGGAATGTATTATCATGTACTATCATGTATGCTCGATATGGTCTTTTTCTACTCCCTTTTCTTTTGAGAGGAATAACATTTTACATTTTTACTAAAAGAAATATACTATCAATTTCCCAGACTCTGCAATCCTAGCAAACTTAGCTGATTGTTTTATTCAAAAAGTCATCAGAGATAGTTCTTCACAATATTTATAAGGCCTGTGTTTGTGGAAAATCCTGACTGCGTTTAAAGGCCCTTTGTGTTGATTATGGTTTCCCCATATGAGTTTTACCTCAAAAATATAAAGCCATAGTACATAGTTACTAGAAAAATCCCACCAGCTGAGATTTTGTATAGTTTATGAAAAGGCTGACAGTGCTTTTCCTTGTGGGAGTTCTCTTCTTAATTCTTTTGATACTGGCCCTCCTCCCTGCTTTTGCTTTGGTCTTTGACCACAGAACCAGTTCAACATCTGCTCTTTTTCTCTGTTGTGTGTGTGTGTGTGTGTGTGTGTGTGTGTGTGTGTGTGTGTGTGTTGAGGGGACTCACACAAAAGGGGCTTAGCATCACAGCTGGGTGACAGGTGACAGTCATAGGCAGAGGAAATTTAAAAAAAAAAAAAAAGGTGTCCCCAGTTCCCATTCTTCCCTGTTTCCGTATACTCCATTGTCTGCTACAGCTGCTTTGCGGGTCCCCCCCCCCCAGGCCCAAACCTCAGCTTCTTGCCTTGGTGGCTCTTAGTGAGTTATGCCTGTGGCAGTTTCTTTATAGCATTTGTCAATCAGGGAGTTCATGTGGCATGATCTCCTAACAAACTGTTCCGGGAAGTTGAGGTTGAAGGTGGTGATGGAGAAATGGTTGCTTTGTATTGTTCAGCAGCTCTGTCCCTAGGAGACACTGATACCAGATCTTTTACCTAAAGGAGGGCTTTTTTTTTATTTTTTCCATAGTTACATTTGTGTGTGTGTGTGTGTGTGTGTGTGTGTGTGTGTGTGTGTGTGTGTGTATACGCTCCCCCCTTTCTCACTTTACTCAAATCCGGCCGGAGGCTCCCAGGATGGATTAAGAGCTATTACTTTGTCTTGATTTTATAGTTTCTGTCTTCTCAGTTTGACAATATCCATCGCTCACATCACATTCATGCTGTGCACAGATTTTGTTCACTGACTAGAAACTTCATTCGATGGGCTAGACCTCCTTTAACTTTTAATTTGCCTTGGCCTGGCCTCATCTTTGACACAGTCACCCGTGACTGAGTTCAGATCTTCCTTGTCACAGGATCCCTGATGACCAGACACGAGGAGATGGGTTGGGAAACTCTAGTGCAGGTAGCTGAATCGGAATTTTGTTGATTGTTTGTCCCTTGTGCAGAAATAACGTCAGAGAAGTACAATCATCATAGCTGGCGTGTCTGCAGAAGCCCACTGTAAGCCAAGGCTGAGGTAGAGACAGGTAGGGGAGAAGAAGAAATTAAAAGCAGGGAAAATAAGATGCACACCAGATGGTAGATTTAGGGGGAAAAAAAGGAAACACACGGCAGGCTCCTGAGGACAGCAAGGAGAACAAGCAAGGCTGGAACCTCATGGCCACTCCCCGTCTCTTCTACCTCTTCCTTCACACATGCCCAGCCAGTGGATCTGCCCTTTTGGGAAGGCTTCATTACACAGCTCTATGCCAGGGGACAGTATTTCCACAAGGGGAAGGGGAATGGTTAGCACCAGATCCTTCACAAGCAGGCTATGCACTTTGAGAAAAGGGACTGTCTTCTTCCTGCTGTAAGTAGGAAGCCTCGCTTTCTCTTGGCTGCTTCTTTCACACCAACACCACTGGGCCTGCTCTTTCCAAAGGAAGTGTTTCTTCTCTCCTCTCCAGCAGTTGAATTTCCTGCGAAAGCTCCAGCAACCACAGGCCCTGCGGTCCTTGTCTCTAAATGCCACTCACCAGTTTTCACCTTCTGTGCTGCTATCTTGGTGCCATCTGCAAGGAGAAAAACACTTTCACGTCTGCTCTTTTCAGTGGCAGTAAGCCTCATTTGTTTGCAGGCAGTCCTGTCTCCAGCGAGATTTTGAAGATGGGGCAGCTGGAATTGGACTTGATTGAAATCCTCCCTCCCCTCCCCCACATTCAATTGGAGCACCTGTTTATTTCACCCCCTAAAGCACCCTGAGCTTTTTGTTCAGGAAGAGTGGAAAACTGAGAAGAGATGCAGAGTGGTTGGAGGAGTCAGACTTAATTTGAAAATTGCTTAATAGGCCATGGGGTTTATTTGTCTTATACAAATTATATGCAAATAAGCTCTTCGGATATTCCACATGCACTGGAGCTGTACTGGTTGCAAGACTCTGGAGTCTAATTTCTTGCTTTCTTCCTGTTTCTGTCTAATTCTGGACAAGAGACTTTGTTTTTCTTTTTTCTTTCTCATTTTATAAGATTTGCAGAGAGGTGTCATAAAACAACACAAATTCTAACTTTCAGCTAGAAATCTGTACTAGTTTCCCACTGACATCTATGGCGAGTATGGGATAAAGTCCAAATGCCTGACATTTAAAACCAGTTTATGACCTGACTTCAGTCCATCTTCACAGCCACATCCCTCTAGCTTCCCTGTGGCTACCACACAGTGTCCAGCCAGATTAGACTCCTGGTCATTCTGGGAATGCATTTGCTTACTCAGAATAGAATACCCTTCCACTCACCTCTGCCCATTGAAATCCAATCCAGCTTTCAGGATCCGACTCTAAATGCCATCTCTCCCTGAAATTATTTTCCTTCCCTCCCCACAACCAGGCATAACTTTGCTCCTTCTTTTAGCTTTATAGCTATCGTTATTCCTTGTTTTCTTAAAGCTGTAGTTTGCCCTATATTCTCTGACTTGATTATACTGAAAGTTCCTTGAGGGCAAGGATAATGAGCCTGTTCTCACTCCAGTTTGCACAAAGCACAGTTTAATCAGATCTTCTTAACTATTTGACCCTTGATTAAATAGTTGTAAAAGTGAATTGAATTATACGGCAGGAGGCTGACGATTTGGGCTGATGATTAGAACTCATATTTACTGTTGATCTATACTTGGGATAAGTGATTTAACTACTCTCTTATGCTAAAATGGGGCAAGTTACATTGCCTAGGCAGATGTCAGGACAAAATGAGAGACCTGCATAGAAAGATGTCCTTTGAGGACTTCAAAATAAAGTTATTGCTATATAATATGCACTATTAATATTTTCAAAATCAGAAAATAATGTAGGAATTAAAATCAGAAAATAATTTAGAAATTAAAATCATGTATAAAGTCTATTTTATCAAGGAAAACAGACTTTGCTTTTGTCCTAAGGAAATCCCATGAAGCATTTCAGTTGTTTAGTGAGCTTACAGTCGATCTGCCAAAAGATGCCACTGAAGAGTTGCATGTATGCTTCTAAACTGTCATTTCCATCCAACTCCTAGCATCAATACCATCTTTCTTTTCTTTTTGATGTTAAGGTGGAGACAGAAATCCAACGGGTCTCAGAGGCATACGAGAACTTGGTGAAGTCATCTTCCAAAAGAGAGGCTCTGGAGAAAGCCATGAGGAACAAGCTGGAGGGCGAGATTAGAAGGATGCATGACTTCAACAGAGATCTGAGAGGTGAGCGACAAGTGGACTTCACTTGTGGATTTTTTGTTTGCTTGTTTGTTTGGGGGACAAGGTCTCTTTACATAGTCCAGGATGGCCTAGGACTTACAACATAGTCCATACCAGCCTTGGATTCCACAATTCCCCTGCTTTCCCCTCCTAGGCAGTGAGGATAAAAGCATGTGCCCTGATATCTGGTTCTTGCTTTAGAGTAGCTCTTGTATTATTTTAAGATTCACCTTTGAAAATTCGGGACGGTGTCACCCACCCCTGTTTGTCAAAACAAAACAAACCTGATGCTGACTTTTGCCAAAGGCCAGTATTTAGAAGGCAGACAGCATGTGAATTAATCGTCTTCCCCTTCCACAGACCGTCTAGAGACTGCCAACAAGCAACTGGCAGAGAAGGAGTCAGAGGGGTCCGAGGACACCAGGAAGACCATCTCTCAGCTCTTTGCCAAACGTAAGTCTGCAAACTCCAGAGGCAGGCATGAATGTGTGCATAGTGGTAACAGGTGTGAAAATGTTGTAGGTGGGGATGGAGGTAAAGTTTATGACAATGTTGTCTGGCTCTTCTCTTTAGCCTTCTAGAACAACCAGAAGAGAATGAGTATCTTTTTCCTGTTAGTGCATGAAAGGCCGAGAAGGCTTCTGCCACAATTCTAGTCACATCAAAGGAGTGTTCTCTATACTAAGTCAGAGAAAACCCATTAGAATTCCTGCCATTGTCAAGGCTAGCTGAAGAAAAGACCTTAGGGAATATTGTCCTCAATAATGCTGAAGGGATTATTGTAGGCAATTCCATATGCTGGCTCTGGGAGATGGGATGAACATATAGGACAATGATTAATGTTTGAAATCCCCAGCCTATGCCATGGGTTCACCTACTAAACTCTTATTGCTGTGTCATATTATTACCCACTGGCAGACTGCAGGATAGCCAGAGAAGGAAGAGCCTTGGCTATGACCTGAACTCATGGTTCTGCTTACAGAGTTGGAGGGTATGGGGCTGGGCAGAGCTGTGCTTTCCTCATAATAGTGTTTCCTTTGTCTGGAAATACTCCTAGGACTGTAACAATGAATTAATCCTCTTCTTTATCGAGTCCCTAATGGACTCCACCCAGCTAGACAAAGCCTAATTCTTTCCAATTGCTATAATAAAAGCAGCAATAAAAACTTCATAGTAGATGGAGTCCACTGGGAGAAGGAATTGGGTTGAGAACAGATGAACTGTCCTTGTTCCTACAGATGCCAAAGCTTGGCTGCCCCCCCCCCCACAGCCTCCCTCAGTGCAACTCCCACTGAAGTCCTTCTTGTTGGGGACTTGTCAGTCTCTTCTATTTTTACTGGCTCTTCCAATGACCCTTTCATGTCATTCTGTGCAGTTTCCAGTTAGCTTTTACAAGTCTGTTTGATCGTCATTTACAATATTCCCTTCCCTGCCTGGGTTGCTCTGCTGTACTCTGGCTTCAGAACAGTTTTTCTTCCTCTTGGCCCCAAGCCTCCTGTTTCTTTGTCAGTAGTCTTAAGAGCAAGGAATGTTGTTTTTCTGGTGTCATCAGAACCGGAGGGTAAATTGTGAAGTTGCCTTTGTGGTGTCACTGTTACCCTGGAAGCTAGTTCAGTGGCAGGAAGATGATGGCCGTCTCCCAGAATAAAACAAAACATATGGATTCTTAAACCTTGGATCTTCTAGCTTGTACTCCTCTGTGTGAAGAAATGGTATTTCAGGTACTCTCAGAGCTTTGCCTTGGGTTTATAAAATTCAGTTAGTTACTAAGCGAAATTACATTAACAACAGGGTGAAACACTGTCAGTGGTTCTAAAACTAGGTGGAGAAGAGAGCATGCCTTTTTGACCTCTTGATTTCTTGTGCCCTTGGGCATCCAAAGGGCCCTTGAAGATGGAAACTGTAGAAGGAAGAAGAAAGAAGGCTCTTTTGAAAAACCTCCCCTGGGAATATACTCCAATAACCCCAGAAAGACAGAAGCCAGGAGGCAGTTGGGTACAATAGAAAGACCTTAGCTCCAGTATGGAATGGAATCCACCCCTCATTTTCCAAGAGCTTGCTCTCCAAGTCCTGTTTCCTCATATGCAAAATAGAGAAGTGAAGAATAATACCTCATATCCTTCTTTTGAGGATTAAGCTAGCACAATGCCAGATATGTAGTGAGTATTCAGCAAATATTCATTTCTTTTCAAGGTACATCTGTTCAGATAGGGGTCTGTGGGAAAGGAGGCCAAATTGGCATCTTGAAGATAATGTTCAAGGTCTTTAAAGGAAGACTACCTCCACTTCCAAGTCTAAACTTGGTATGAGGTTTGTCTTAGGTCACAGGACAGGTGCCTGGAAAAGCATGAGACATACTGTATATGCCATTGTCCCTTGTAGCTGTACTTTAGTATTAAATTCAGAAACAAAATTACTACTCTTACAGGTCCGGTAACACTTAGCCATCACATTTAAAAAAAAAAAAAACTAATATAAAAGAATCAGTCACATTTAATTAAAAAGACATATTTTGACGCTCTCTGATTCTTTTTCATCATTAATCATGGTGATGATTCTCATACTCTTTGGTAACTTTTTCATGTTTCGCTCATTTAAATACATTACATTATCTCATAGGATCCTTAAGAAATATGGATTACACAAGACAGTATAATGTTACCTGTGCTTCCATTATAGAGGGCAATACTCCTTCCTGATGTGGCGTAAGGTGTGGGGCAGGTTAAATGGGATCGAGCTCTGAGATAGAAGATTTTAGCTTCAGTGACTGTGCTTTTGGACTATGGGCCTTACAGATAAGGCTCAATCCCTACTCTTGTTTACTACACTAGGATCAGCGGGACCTAGAGTCAGGGTATTTCTTTTTCTCCAGCCTGGAACATGTTAAAATAAACATTATCCCTTTTCCAGACAGTTTAGTATCCAAAATATTTCAATAAGTTAGGTTCTGGTTAAAGTTTCTCCTCGGGGCATGCCTTGTTGAGAAGAACAAAATGCTCTGGGATATTTCATAATGGTCTCTTCAACCCCCCACGCCCTGCTGCAAATAACACGAGGAGATTTTTTTCTGATCTCTTGGAAGAATCTGGATGAACACCTGGTGGCAAAACTTCTAAAAATGTGGGTGTTCCAGTATGAGTGCCTCTTGCAGGAATTAGCTCACACATTTGTGCACACTGAGCCACCAGCAATTAATCAATTCTATAGTTCAGGGTTTCTTAACCAGCTTCAGGTTTCCATGATCCTTGCTCATGGAATTCTAATTTGCTAAATTGTGATCCCCTGTCCAACTGTCTCCTACTTAGAGGGCAAAAGCTTTTCCAGTGAATTTCACTTCTGAGGGCTCTCTGAAGATCTCTCCTCAATTGCTTTTGTCGTTCAGCCTTTTAAACCTCTGATAATATGGAGTCTCAATTTTTAAGTTCCTTTCATGCTGTAATAGAAGCCAGAAGTTCTATTATTCTACTTTAGAAGAAAAAAAATAAGATATGGCTGGTCATTGACCTAACTGCTTCTCATGTTAAAGTAGGGACGGTCAAAGCAGGGCAGAAGCTAGAATCAAGGTCCTGTTGAAATGGAGCATTATAGATTTGAGGCTCAGAGCTGTGATATTTATTGAACTATTGCTGCATGGCTGAGATGAATGCCATTTCATTTTGCTACATCATCTCCTGGTACACATTTTGCTACATCATCTCCTGGTACACATTTTGGTACATATTTTGGTTGTTAATTTTTTTCTGAACAGAGATGGATTCCATTTTCTCTGTTCCAGAGTCTCTTTCTCCTGTTCATTTCTAATATCTTTTCTTTATCCTGCTTGACAAAGACTTTTCAGTGGTTTCATCTTTATGTATGTTACTCTGCTTTTGAATGTGACCAGCAATTAGAACAATTTTTTTTAGTGACTTTTCCATTCTGAAGACAGATTGTATCTATTCAAATGTGCATACACAGGAATATATATACACACATGCATAGATATATGCCTACATATCCTACATGTAAATATGTGTATGTGTGTATGCACGTATGTGCAAAATACACATTTTATTACTGTAAAAGTTCTAAACATTACTTAGGCAAAATGGATGCCTATGTTAGATAAAGTGAGTTAGATTGGGCATGCTGTTTCATTGGGCTTTCCCTAAAGAGCACATGTTTGATGATCTTGATCTCAGGAAATGTTCTTGCTAAGGGAGTAGGGTTTGAGGTTGTATCTGTTTTATGAAGTATTGTTTTTAGAGTCCTTGGTACATTGACAGAGGAAACAAAGATGAAAATTTTTGTTCAGCTTGGTTACTCTTTTGTCAATGTAAGAGCAGTTTTTAAAAACAAAACTGAGGAGACAGACTTACTCTGTGCTATATGTGTATATCTGCGTACATGACTCTTCCTCTTTCTTTTTATGATGTTTTATATCTTCTTATCCTTTGATTTTTATTTACCTGACAAGTTTGTACTCAATCCAAGTGGTAAAATCTAGATGTTATAAATTTTGATTCTCTTAGCCATGTGCTAGGAGTGTGCACACTGTCAAGTGAGATATATATATATATATACACACACACATACACACACACACACCACACACACATACACACACATACACACACACTTACA
>BDUI01011594.1:40805-52980 GCA_002335545.1 Apodemus speciosus
TAATTAGCACTACATTTTAACACTCAAAACAGAAGTCCCATTCTCCCATGACCTTGTTGCCCTTAAACTTGATGCTTTCCTTCCTAGGCAATGACTCATCTGCTTCATGTCATAAAACTACAAACTTCTTTCCTAGAGTGTCAATATAAAAGGAGCTACATTGTGTTTATGCACTTTGTTTTACTTCTCCTGCTCAGCGTAATTATTTTGATCCATCCCAGTTGAGGCCTTTATTAATAGCCCATGCCGTTTTATTTCTGTGTAATGTGTCATGGAATGGATGTATCATAGATCATTTATCCATTCACCTGATGATGGATATTTGAATTATTTCCAGTGTGTGACCTTTGAATATAATAAAATACAAATTTCACCATAAGATTTTTAAAAAGTTTATTTTCTTGCATTAGCAGGCATAGTCCATGTTAGTCTGTTTATAACCTTTGTAGTGCTTTGATTCTAAATAACCTTTTGTCACAGGAAAGCTAGTGATACAATTATCTGAGGTAGGAATAGGGGACTAGAAGCTAGAAGTGTCCAGGAACGGACAGTGAGACCAACAGTAGTGTGCATAGGTACGTTGTTTCAATGAAGAGGAAGGAAAGAGACGGAAAGAGGARGAATACATTGAAAGCTTTTTAGCTTTTCTAGTGCAGTAGTTTAATATATTTTTTTCTTATTTAAAGTAAGTTCTTGAGCTGAGTGCAGCGGCGGCGGTGGCAGCACCAACCTGTTGTCTCAGTACAGAAGAAGGACAGGGAGGAAGAGTGTGAGTTCAAAGCCAGCTTAAGCTATATAAAACCCTGTATATAACAAAATGCAATAGTATGTGACACTTAATATTTTTTTCCCAAAGGCTACTAGAAAATGTGTTTTATTTCTCACAAAACAGGCAGGGCTCTACTGAGAACTTTAAACTTCTTACTTCCTCTTTAAATGTGGGTGCTGTTATCTAGTCTGCTTTCAAGCACGGAGGTATTACATCATCTCTAGAGCAATGCCAAGGGGCACAAAAGCGAGGATTTAAATCAACAATTTATTAGTTGAACTGTCTCCTAGCTCAATGATGGTGAGCTTGGGATCAATAGCTGTTCAAGGAAGGATTAGTTGAAGATTCTAAGGCAGGAAGCAGTATCAATAATTGCAGGATCATTCCCTGCATCCAGGCTCTGAGTTACTGTGTCTCTAGAGAATCTAGGTACTTAATATGATGAATGGAAATCTCTAAAAAAGAAGTCCTTGTTCATTCCCAGAACACCTGATTTGGCTATCCAGATTTTGAGTTTGAGCTCATAAATGGTGAATTTATGCCTGGAGAGCAGCAAAAAGATACTACAATAAGATCCCATTAACCATGTGATCTATTTGGTTGGATTTACTGAATTGGGTTGTTAACTGTACTTGGAGTGTTTCAGGTTTGTTTGGGGCAATGCAAATCGAGAAAAAAAGAGGTGGTAAAGTAATTGAGGTCATGAGGAAGATTCATACCACAAGAGGCTATTTGTGCCTTCCTTATTGCCTTTTCTCAGTTTCCTGAGTTTGCTTTCTTCTCAATCTGTATTGTAGTTACCTTGTTTTCTACCAGGACTTCTCTACAGTTAGAAAAAAATGCTGTACTAGTAGTGGTTTCATCTCTACGATTAAGCTTTAAAAATCTCCAACAACTTGTTGGATCTTCTCATAGGGCTGTTCTCAAGACAACTTCACTCCAACCACTCTGTAATCTAAAGCCTTCATAGCGCTTTGGAAAAATCCTCTCTTTGGTTTCCCATGACAGCAAACACTATTCCATGATTTGAATTACAAGTACAGTTCTCATTCATTCTTTTATCTCCCTAATGTTTCCATGGACATGGTCTCCAAGTCCAATCACATCGACCACCTACAGCCTGCTCCCATTTCCCTGGCCACTTTACTGGTTTGTGTTTTCATTATTGTCTGATGGGGTTACTGCAATCACCTTCCTTACTGGGCTACTTGATTCAAGTGCCTCTCTCCTCTGATCCATCCCTATATTTCAGCAACAGATAGTGAAGTGCT
This sequence comes from Apodemus speciosus, assembly GCA_002335545.1. Lineage (NCBI taxonomy): Eukaryota > Metazoa > Chordata > Mammalia > Rodentia > Muridae > Apodemus > Apodemus speciosus. Next base: position 42,846 of record BDUI01011594.1, read on the forward strand.
ATTGACGTAGAACTTGGCACACACTCTTTCATTCCCCACAAAAATGTCTAGCGATTTTCAGCACCTGTTGGACTAAAGTTCAAACTCATTCCTGTAGTAGTTAATTATTTATTCCTTGTCTACCCTTGCAAGTTTCCTACACCTAGGGTCTAATCATTTCCACATGTTTCTCTCTGGCCTCCCATGATCTTCCACCTTTGGTAAAGGTCATGTATTAGATAAGTAGCAGGATGCTACCAGTTAGAAGAAAATGAAGCATATTTATTGATTGATTTTTTTAAAGATATTTTTGATCTTTAGAGACAGGATCTCACTCTGTGACAATGGCTAGCCTGAAACTTGCTTTACAGAGCTGGTCTTGTACTTGTAATGATCTTCCTGCCTCAGCCTCCCAAGTGCTAGGATTGATCATACTAGCCAAGGTAAAGTTTAATGGGCCACTGGGTGTTTTATTTAGGAAGTCATGGATGACAACTTTAAGAACACTAGAATTGGGATTTTGCTATTAGAGAAAAGAAGAGAGATCATTTGGGGGGGGATATTAACAAAATTCTGTTTATTTAAGAATTCGAGAGGATGAGATAGAACGTTCAGGGGCATGTGGGCTTTGCATGCAGTCTAAAGCCTGCCGCCATTATTTTCTGCTATTCTTGAGGACAGTCTCGGAGAGCCCCGAAACCACTTCCTTCAAATGCCGTACTAGCTCGCATTTGCAAAGCCATTGGCTTCACATCCCTAGTCTTCTCCAAGGAAGATTGATGTTGAGGGCTGTCCTGGCAGCCCTGTAGGAATTTACTAAGTGCCCCACATTTTCAGGCTCCATTCCTGAGCAGTTCACAGTGTCCATATCAATTAGCTGGCAGGGCTCTGTGTACCCAAACTGGTCTTTTATGCAATGAAAGTGGCTGGAGGCCAGCACCAGTTCCCCCAATGACAAACCGTACGTTCAAACCCCCAGTGTCTGTAGACAGCATGCACTTTTCAAGAGGCCTGGCTCTAAATTGTTAGCCTTCAGTTTCCCTTGGCACTGTGTAAGAGCAGAAACGGCCTCCAAGGATTGCACCAAGGGGAAGACCATCTCAAACACACTGACATTTGCTGTTCTCTTTCTACCTATGTACTTTTCAATATTGAAAAGAAAGCACTGCTGTATGCCTTTACTGTGCCCAGTGGTATATAGGTTTTTACGTAAATAACTTTAATTTACATAAAAGAGAAGAAAATGCCACTTCAGTTAGCATTTTGTATATGAAGAAGAGTAGGATGAAAGCAGGTAACTGACTTTCACAGCTCAGAAACTTTGCTAGTGGCAGTGTATTTGTGGAAGCTGCGACTTAATCCTGGGGCTGTCTCTAGGAATAGTCATATCAAGTACTATGCAACGGCATTGATCCTGGAGAATTGTGAACAAGTGAATTGTTCTGGAAAAATATTGAATTTGGGGATGTCAAACTAGTTTTAATTTGGCAAAGGATAACAGAAACTGTAGCCTTCCCACTTCTTTCCAAATGTGCGATAATGATCTGTAGGCATTGGGACAGCCGTGGTTTTTAGAAAGGCCTACCAGGCTTCTCTAAACTTAAAACTAATGTACCACCTGGTCATTCCCTTGTTATTGTATCACCCCCAAGTCTGTACTGTCACAATCTCAATGCCAAAAGAATGTGACTCTAGCTTTCAGCAGATAAAGTACCTGGGATCTGGAAGGAGTGGAGTGAAGCAGGGCCACCTCACCCTTCTTCAGCCTCATGTCCCGATTTCCTGTCTAACCCTTGTAATTCCATGTATGTTGTCTTTAATCATAATACCTATCTCTTTCTCTTAGCCCTCATCTCCTTTCCTTGTCTTATCGTCTCTCGTCCGCTCACCCCTCTTTGTTTCTGTTATTCTCCTCTGCACACATGTTGCTCCTTGTTAAGTCTTTGAGTTAATGGCCCAGGACAATTCCAGGTGGAACACAATGATCCCTTGCACAGCTGAGACTTTGGCACAAGAACAGTCACTTGAGTTGGTTTAAAACCCAAGCATTCAGTGAGAGAATGGTTCTGATGCAAACGAGATAAAAGAACCAAACAGCACCAAGTCAAAGACCCTTTCTGTTAGTTCATATGCCAGAACTGACTTTAGTTGTTTATGTGTCTCTGTCTGTTGTGTGTTTCTAGCCCTCATATGTAAATGATACTCAACTGTCACAAACTGACTTAGGAAACGTCCTCTGGTTTCCTTCAAAAATACCTTTCCATTTTGTGATTGTTGGGAGAAGGAAGTCAGAAGTGTACATATTCCTGAAATTATACTTGCTGAAAGTTCTTTCCAGTAAGTCCCCGRCAAATCAAGCCTTCCTATTGGCACCAATGTTAATTTAAGAATTTTCAGCAGAACCTTCATTGACTTAGGCTGGAGAATAACATCTATTGATGTTGATGCCTGCTCATCATCAGCACTGCCCTTTTTCTCCCACAGAGACACAACAGTCATTAGCCACTCTCCTAACACCAGCTATGACACAGCCTTAGAGGCCCGCATCCAGAAGGAAGAAGAAGAAATCCTGATGGCCAACAAGCGTTGCTTGGACATGGAAGGAAGGTAAGATCTGAATGTGGACCCAGAAGGGTTGAGAAGTTGATACTGAGACCAGCTACATCAATAGAGAAGGGCAAGCGTGTTTATTCATAAGTGATGAACTTGATTGTGTAGCCTGTCCCCCTCTGACCTCTTTACCCCTGCTAGTCTGTCACCTAAGGTTTGATGTGATGACCATAATAATGAACATTCTTACTAAATGTGGACTTCCAGGTAGAGCTGCTTTTACCTGGATTTTATAATTGTTTTCCATTTGTATTCTGCTAGTTTCTTCTCTGAGGTATTTTTTATAGCAATAATACTTCAATTCTATAATACAGACAATTTGTCTACCAAACATCTGGGAAATATGACACCCAATGTCTTTTATAGCCTCAGTGTCATTTATTATTACCTGGAGGCCATGCCTTATTAGTAAAAGACTCCATCTTCTCACTGAACTTTTATTATGGACATAGTTTCTTTACCAACGAATGACTTCTTTCATGCATGGTCTTTTTATTTGTCAATATTTGACTCTGATCTTCTAGGGTGTTGAAATTTTTAAATATTCTCTTACATCTACTTGACAGTCCAGAGGATGTGCTATTTTCTATTTCATGCCCTAACATATCGACCCTTGCCTCCAACTAAGAATTAACTCGACCAACCCTTAATTGAAAGGATAATAGGAATGCAAATCCATGTGGGTAGTGAGATCAGAATAGAGAAGTAGCAACTAAGTTTCTGTATGTGCTTTTTCTTTGACTCCTAGGATTAAGACCCTCCACGCCCAGATTATTGAAAAGGATGCCATGATCAAGGTCCTGCAGCAGCGCTCCAGAAAGGAGCCGAGTAAGACAGAGCAACTCTCATCCATGCGGCCAGCCAAGTCTCTAATGTCCATTTCCAATGCTGGATCGGGCCTGCTTGCACACTCGTCTCCCTTGACTGGTGTGCCCATCATGGAGGAGAGGCGAGATGACAAGAGCTGGAAGGGGAGCCTAGGTAAGGAAAATGAAAGGAACAGAAACAAAGGCAAGAGACATACTTAGAAAGTATCCTTACTCTGTTACACACAGCAAGGAAAAGGGACAATGGTCCAGGTTCTAAAGAGGAAAATTTAAGGTTATTTTTTCCCCTGATGGAACTAGATGTATAAGCAGGACCTCTAAAATCTCAGAGTGAGAACAGGAACTGAGACCAAAGCCTAAAAAATATGAGAATCCTGTGTCCTTTAGGGGCGAGAAAGAGCCTAACTTGAATTTTATCTAAAAAAATTGCTTGTATTTGGCTTTTGCCACATGGGAACTTTGTTCAAAAGCCAAATGGACTTCATCTCAGGCAAAATTTGAAATTACAGCACCGCTGTGTTCCTTCCTCCCCTACGGACCCTAAGTTCTCTTTAAGCTAATGGAGTCAGGTGGCAGCTTTTGTTAGCAGAATGTTCAGATATGAGAACAAAATGGACTTTTTTTTGTTCAATTCCTGTCCATTTTGTCCCCTATAATTAAAGCCTTGGAGTACCATAGATACTGAGACACATTTTTGATTCAGAGGAAGCAAGCAAATACATATTTCAAATCTTTTGTTTTTTTTAACTCCTTTCTTTGATCTTGACTTTTGTAGTATCCTTTAGTCAGAGTAAATATTCTCAGAGTCCATGGTCATGTTTGGAACCATAGGTTACACATCTAAAACCACCCTCATTGGTATCCATAGGTTTCCCATACCACTGAGTTATTTTCATCTCTCTGGTTAATGTGGGGTATTAATATTACTGGTACAGAAAGACCTCTGATAAGTTGGTCTTCCACAATCGCCAGTGGAAAAGAAGTCTAACAGATACCCAAGGACACTTAGAAGTTTAATGTTATGTTGCATTTTGGATAATAAAGACAGGAAGGGACTAAAAGCAACTTTTAGCTGGGACACAAGATAGAGGATCCCAGAAGTTCCCTAGAGGCAAAAGCAATCATGTTTCAAAGAAAAATACCATTGTTTTCCCTGAACTCCGACAAGGCTAAATAGTTACTCAGTATCTAAATAAAAATCACCTCCCATCCTCTTGTTCCTTGCTTTATCTGTAGGCATTCTTCTGGGTGGAGATTACCGTGCTGAGCCTGTCCCATCCACACCTTCCCCTGTGCCTCCGTCTACTCCCCTACTCTCAGCTCATTCGAAGACAGGCAGTCGCGATTGCAGCACCCAAACTGAACGTGGATCGGAATCGACCAAAACCGCAGCTGTCACTCCCATCTCGGCTCCAATGGCTGGTCCAGTTGCTGCTGCTGCCCCTGCTGCTGCCATCAATGCAGCTGCTGCCACCAACACTGCCACTGCTGCCACCAACACCACTATCATGGTAGCTGCTGCACCAGTTGCTGTTGCTGCTGCTGCTGCTCCAGCTGCTGCTGCCGCCACCCCATCTCCAGCAAATGCTGCTGCTCTCGCTGCTGCTGTCACTCCAGCTACTTCTGTCTCTGCAGCTACTTCTGTCTCTGCAGCTACTTCTATCTCTCCAGCTGCTCCTGTCTCTCCAGCTGCTGTAGTGTCTGCAGCTGCTCCTGTCTCTCCAGCTGCTGCTGTCTCTCCAGCTGCTGCTGTTCAGATTCCAGCTGCTGCATCTCTTACTTCCGCTACTGTTTCTCCAACTCCTGTCGCTGCTACTGCTGCTGTTGGAACTGCTGCTGCTGCTGCTGCCGCTGCTACCGCTGCTGCTGCTGCCGCTGCTGCTGCCACTACTGCTATTCAGGTTGCTCCAGCTGCTTCGGCTCCGGTTCCATCTCCAGCTTCGATCCCGGCTCCAGCAACGGCTCAGGCTTCTGCTCCGACTCCGACTCAGGCACCAACTCCAGCTCCGACTGAACCTCCTACTCCAGTTCCGACTCCAGCTCCAGCTTTGGTTCAAGCTGAGGGTCCTGCAAGTCCAGGTGCCAGTTCCGGACCACGCAGTTTGTCTACACCAAATCTGATGTGCAATCCAGATAAGCCAGGTAATGACAATTTTCAGTAGCAGGCAGCTTCTGGTTTTGTTCTCGGCTGTACAGCTATTAGTTGATGTCTGCCTTCTTGACAAGAGTTGAATAGTGCATGTTCTAAAGGGAATTGGTCAGAGGAGAGAAAAGAAGAGGTTCTGGAAATGTCTTCTGTCATTCCCTACAATGGGAATGGTCAAGAGCAGAGGCCATTTTTTAGTAAAGTAAATGATGGGCGTGGCTGTAGTTGTGAGTCACCTTTAGGTTTGTGTTAGATTAGTTTTGTGATGGTTGTTAACATTGATTTTTCATGAAAGTTAATTTTTACTTTGTGCCTTTTCTAACCCCTCATTTCCACTTAGATGCTCCTGCTTTCCACTCCAGCACTCTGGAAAGAAAGACACCCATTCAGATCCTGGGGCAAGAGCCTGATGCAGAGATGGTGGAATATCTCATCTGAACACCACAATCGAGAGCTGGAGTTATCAGCAAGAGTTCTTCTTCTTCTTTTTTTTTTTTTTTAATAATTTTCCCTTTTACTTGTTTAATCTGGGGTGAAGATGGGCTAGGGAGGTGGGGATGATTTTTCTAAAGGGACTTTTTATTGGACTCTGGTAGTACATAAGTAATACCATAGAAATGAATTCCAATCTATTTTGGAATACTTAGGAGGTACCTCAAAAAGATAGGTTAAGCAGAATGTGCTCTGAAGCTTATTGTTGGGCTTTGTACAACTCATGGACTATTAACAGGTAGTGATGTCCATTGATGGGGTTTGAATATGCTTCAACTTGTTTTAAATTCCCCTATTGGAGGTCATTTTTCATTGAAGAATACAGTATGTGTAGAAGGCAGGTTGTAACATGTAGTTCCGAAGTGGAAATTCAGGGGAGAGAATTTGAGGACTTGCTACTTTGTCTAGTCACTACCTAGACAACAGCCACAGAAAGCTCTTACTTTGGGCTTGAAAAAAGAAAGTGTTTTAGGAGCTATGGAAGCTAAAGAAAAGGTAGAGTGGATTAGGGTGAAGGGTGCTGGAACCAATTTTCTCTCCCAGTTACCCATTACCCTGCCCCCTCGTTGATGGTATTTCTCTCCATTTCAATGGTGCTTTGGAAGTGGATTCTTTTGGTTCCCTCCTGGAGGTTGATATATTCATATATATACTCTGGAATAATTTATGCATTTGGATAATTAATATATTGCTTTCAGATGGTAGGAAGGTAAATGAACAGTGATCCATGACTGCCTCTCATAGGGGATTAGATGTTTGAGACCTTGAGGAAGGGCTGCATGAGATGCTGCATGCAGAGTTTGTAGTCTGGGTGTAGTCATGAACATGGCTCAGTCACCTTACATTAGTCCAGTTGACTGACATAGCCTCCTCCCCCAACCCCAACAATGCAGACTCACTGGCTGGTTTGCCAGTATTTGTTTGCCAATAGTTTGGAAGATAAGGAAACATCATTGTTGACAGGTTGAATGTGTTGAATTTCTGGCAAATACTTGGAAATTTTTCTTTTTGTTTTCCCAAATCCTTAGCATGTGCCTTCAAAGGTATGTGCAACTGTCACCTCCAAGGAAATACATAAGAAATCCAAAGTACCAGGCTGCAGTCAGGAGCAAGGTTGATTGCAGCAATCTCCTCAACTACCTCTTCTCACTACCAGTGACTCCATCTTGGAATCCCTTTGGGAAGCAGCTAGGAATGTATACTTGGGCGGGACCAACACAGGTTTTGCCATAGAGCTGCCTCCAAGGACCCAGAGGGTGTCAGTTGTCACAGGTCCTTGTCCCTTGTCTCTGCCCTTCATTAAGGCAATAGAACTGCAGATAGTACCGTTAAGATCAGTTTTCAGGGGTCTAGGGAGGTTAAGGGAGGGAGGGTATTAGGTAAGGGGGTAGAAGTTTAGAGATATATTAAGTTAGAGATCAGATCGATACAAGGGTATCCTGTATTATGTATGCCATGGGCTATAGCGGTGGGGAGGAACTTTACTTAGCAATGTAGCATTAAGTTTAGTGATGAGGAATCTGAGAGTTGGAAAAGTTCACCAACTTTTTCAAGATCACACAGCACATCTCTCTGTTCTGCCCATTACATACCCATTTTGGGAAAGGATTATTAAAAAAAGACGAGTCTGTTATGAAGAAAGGACATCTTCATAGTCTAGGGCATACCTACATTATGAAAATCTTGGTGTGAATAGATTGATTGGGTGTCTGAATTCTTATCTTGTCTCTACTGGAGTGCCTTGTGTGAAATTGTTTTTTTTCCTCATCCCATTTAATCATTGAGCTACATGAAATGCACCCCTACAGAAAAGTTAACCCATCTGTTTTTCATTATAAAATCAGGTGTCTTGGATCATTTTATGTATTCTTCTGTGAGTGTAAGAGTGCTATATTTACCTGTATTCTTGTGTAGTTCCTAATTACCTTCCAAAAGACATATTTGTGTGTGTGTGTGTGTGTGTGTGTGTGTGTGTGTGTGTGTGTGTGTGTGTAGATGAGGGAAGGTAATACAACAACTTTTAACTAGTATTTTTTTTTCTCACATTTTTAATAGCAAAGTGATCGTCCAATGTATTGGTCCTCAGTTACAGAGTGAATGCCAAATAGACATTTAGAAGTGCAAGGGAAAAAAACCTACAGACAGTAGAAGAATCAGGCAGCAAACAGCAGGAAAGCTACTTTCTGTCCAAGCAAATGAATTGAAATCAAAGCAACTTTTCTTCATGTCCTCTCATGATGAAAACCCATTGCTAGAATTTGGGCCGACTCTCGGAGCCATGATTATAATCACATGCTGTAAAGTGACAGATGAAGTGCACTCCTCACTGTGGCAACCATCTCTTTAGAATCATGTGTTTGGGGGAAAAAGGAAGTCCTTGCGGAAAAGTGTGAACTTTCCAGAACCTTTGTGCCCAGACACACAAGAGGCACTCCTTCTCCTCAGTTTTCTGTCCCAGGAAATTTGATAAAAGGACATTATATGTCTAAGAGATGGAAGAAGACTATGTTGGTATAGTCTGCATAGACTCCACCTTTTGAGAAAAATTTCTACCACATACAGGTTTAAAAATTCAGTGTATGGGATAAATCTCAAATTAACCATGACTTCACTGTTGTGTGGATGTAACATTTGGAGCCTTTTCCTGGACTTTCCAGAAGAGGAGGGAATATTTGTTGTCTTAACTTTTACTGTCTGGTGGTCTATGAGGATCTTATAATTCATTTTATTACCCCCAACGTCCCATGTCCAGCAAAATTTCATTTGAGGGAACTATACTTGATACAAAACTATTAACATTGTTAGGGAAGTACGTGAACTTCCTTTGAAAGTCATGTATTATGACTGTTGTCTTAATGAAGGTTTGAATTTCAGTGTTGCTTTTGAGCTGCAGGGTGATGGGGCAGTAGAAACTTGAAGCATCTGCCATCATCTATGGCAGGAAACATAGCAAGATACCTGTCATGGTCTCTTTTTACTTTTTGCACTGTTGAGTGGGTCTAACAAACTGATTTCCCAGCTACTTTTTAAAATGAAGAATATAAATAATGTGGCAGCTTAAAAGTATAGATGTATGTGCTAACTTGAATAAATGCTCATGTCTGTTAGCCATACAATCTATTACATGCTCATTCATACATGGAATGTGTTACTTAGGATATGTTCCTTCTTACAGAAAATGTTCTCAAAGGGAACTATTCACTGTGGGTTCATTGTCACTGATTTCTGCCTGCCACAATCTTCAGGAATTCTTCTCTCGAGTGCCATCCATTGATAGTAAGACAAGGGTCAGAAGCATGTACATTTTCTTCTGGTGGTAAGGGTGGGTTACAAGAAGTTTTCAAATCCTTCTGACCTCCTTTGTGATCAGTGGCATGTGTTTAATAAGATGGCTGGATGGGGTTGGCAGATTGTTCAAGAAGAATTACTTTTGGCTTAATGTACGTGGTCTTGTAGTGATTGCGATCCTATTCTGTAATTAAAAGAGTTAGATCAAATAAAGTTAAGCAGGTTAAATCCACTTTGTGCCTATCTTTCAATAAAGTTAGCCATTTTAAAATGCAGCACTGTGTGAAAAATGCTTTGGTGTTTCCTGGCTTTGTGTGATGTTAATAATTACTTTCAAGACAGTGGAATTGTATTTCCTAAAAGTATGGGATGAGATTAAAACATCTTCAGACAATAGAGCAGGCCACATGCTCTAATCAGTCGTTTTATGCAAGCAAGCTATAGTAAGAGATTTGTACCTTTTTGTTTCATGGTTCTGAAGGGTAAAATGATGGGCATCGAAAGCAGAGAACTAATTTTGGGGTGAGCGTTTTGGAAGCACCCCCCTTTGGGATCCCTTTTCTGTAAGAGTAGTAATTATGCCAATTAGTTTTATATGGGGTGTGGGCTTATTATAAAGGCCAGTCACATTGATGCATATATTGACAACACTAAGAAGAGCAAGAACACAGGAAAAACAAGAAAACAGAAGTTGGGAGGAAAAGGTGGTGGGGAAGAGTTGGTGGTTGAGGTGGATTTGATCAGAACACTGTAATCATATATGAAAGTAAGTAATAAAAATAAAATGATAAAG
>BDUI01011596.1:24549-36326 GCA_002335545.1 Apodemus speciosus
TAGTACTTCAGGTTTTATTGTTTGATAAATTATTCTAAATATCCCCTTAGTTGTAAATTTTAAAATATCTTCAGTCTGGTGGTCTAGCTTTGTGGTGTAGCATTTGTCTTGCCTGCAGTAAATATATGTTTTGATAACCACCATAATTAGTTGCTAAGAATTCTCCTATGTCTTTAGGATAAGGAATGCTTTCTTAAGTAGTTTCATAGTATTCTGTTAGTTTTTATCAATTTGTCTTTAAGCTGAAAAAGACTGCCTGATGAGTATGTTCTGAAGAAACAATAAATATTTGGGATGTATATAGGGAGAAAGTGACAGAGACAGACAGAGAGGAAAGAAGAAGTTGCAGTATATCTGCACAAATGGAAGTAATAATCTTGCAACCTTGGAGAAAATGAGAGAGAAAAATAGTAACTACACAATCCCTTTCACATTTTAAAACCTGAAAATGCTATAACAGATGACTTAAAAAGTAATTGGTGTCTAGGAATTACCCAAGTTCAACAATCACAGGTTTATTTAGAGTAGGCAATAAAAATAGAAAATAGGTATTCTGTAGAAAGGATTCTTAGATATAGCTTCTTGGACTAACTGGTTACTCATCCTCTTTGATGGTTACTTATAGAAGGTCTGATGGAGGTCAGCATGTCCCAAGCCTTCCTAGATACAAAGATAGCAATGGCCCAACAGAGGATCTTATAACCAGTTAGACATTTGTACAGTCACACTACAACCTCATAGATATGCACATACACAAATAGCTTAGGCTTAGATTTTTCAAAACCTACATTAATAAGGGTTCTTAAACCTCTCATCTAACTCCCCACCCTCCAGATGTAGCAGATAGGAAAGTTTAATAGGGCAAAGAAGGATGTGGATCTGCTTAGAACTAGTTCTTTGGGGTGATTCCAGTCTTCTTTGTCAGGATATCAGCAGTTCAGTTCACACAAATCAGCAGAGGTTGCTCAATCCACTCACAAACACTATTCCTGAATCAGCAATGGCAGTTTGATCCAGAAAAAAAAAAAAAAAAAAAAAAAACAACAAAAAAACAAGGCTCTATCATTTGGCCTGAGTTCACAGGAAGTGGCAAGAAGCTACTGGAACACTGCAAGAAGTTCTTTGGTATATTATTCTCTAAGAAGTCGGTAAAGAAGGCAAGGTGAACCAATGCCACAGCATTGTCAATGAAGACCAGCATCAGCATAACCTGATGAAGACCAACAAAGAGTGGCAAGGAGAGCAATGAGTGTACTTGGAACATCTTTCTTCAACTCTGTCTTAGGACTTAAACTCTAATTCTTAAGACTTTCTTACCAGAGTCAGCAGCATCCCTAACTCCACTATAAATATGCATTACTATGTGTACAGGTAAGCGTAGGCCTCCTCCTTTACCAAGGAAACTTCTCTTTGCAACAAACGGAGACCATTACAGAAAGCCACACAAATCAAAATGCAGGGTTACAGGACCTGGTCTCAAGGGATACATCTCCAATACAACCCCTTCACCTAAGACTCGGAGAACCTTAAAGAAAAGATATGGATCCTAAGAGTCTGACACCTAAGAGGTTGCTAGATTGTGTTCCCTAGGAATAYCAGAAACTACACCTCTAGTCTCATCWTCGATGCTACTGCCTAAACATGAGCTGAACAAGAACAGGCATGCTCACATGGATGGGAAAATCCCAGGAGACTTCAACCCTATTCAAAGAACTGCAAACAACTGAGGAATGTTGATAGTTGGAAAAATTCTTCAGGGAAAAGCACAATAATTCACTAATTAGTTACACAATATCAAATATAAAAATCGAATGGTCAGCTCTAACAAYACACAAACAGGTAACATTACATAGACTGAGCATGTTTTACTAATGTACTTAAGTGGTCATGTGTGTGAGATACACTTATGTATCTCAACAACTAATAGAAACAGAGGCCATGAATTTCAAAGCAAGCAAGAAAGGATATGTGGGAGGATTAGGAGGAAATGAGAGGGGAAATGATGTAATCATAATTTAAACCCAAAATAAAACAATTTTAAAAAAAACTACAAAATATCTGAGCTCAGATTATATTCCTAACAGCTGTAAGGATTTGATAACTCCTATCTAAGATACAATTCTAACTTCATAAATGTTTTAATACATAATGATGTTTTAACTCACATCATGAATGTGCCCTTATTTGAGAAGAAACCTTATTTTTTTAAGTTGAGAAATTCCTATAAAGTTTATAAAACTCTACAACCATGCCACTTCACATACAAGTAGTAAATTTTAAATTCTTTTCCATACTAAGTTCCTTTTGCAAATTAATTCCTACACAGAATCCAGTGTCTTATAAAACATAGACTTTCTTTGTCTTTATCCTTTTTTGTGGGGTGGGCATGTGTGTATTTATGTGTGACTATTATGTAAAGTATGTGTTGTATATGTACAAGTGTGTTTGGGTGTATGGTCCTGGGTGGGTACATGAACTTTTTGCATGCCTGAAAATGTTTGTGGATACCAGAGGAGATTATCCAGTATGCCTATCTGTCATTTTCTACTTGTTCATTTCTGACAGGATTCTCACTGAACCTGACACTAAGAGCTCTGGGCTCTCTGCTGTCTGAGCCTTATTCAATGCTGGGGTTTCAAGATCTCCCAGAACCTGCTGTCTTATTACATACTTGCTTGGTTCTTCATGCTTGAATAACAAACATTTCCTTTAGAAAACAAAAAAGTATACTGTGTGTATGGGAGTGTGCCTGCATGTATGTATACCACATTCCTGCTAGTGCTCACATAGGCTAGAAGAAGGCATCTGACCCCCTGGAACTACTGTTACAGGTGTTTATGAGGCAGCCGTTCTAAGTTCTAAGAGCCCTGGTCTTCTACAAAAGGAGCAAGTGCTCTTAAATTCTGAACACAGAGAATATTATCTCACCTGTTCACAATGCACTGAGCCTCTGATTTTTACAGAAAAGTCACAAATGGAATTATGGACTCCTGACTCTAGCTCCCCTTTTACATCCCCTGTAATGATCTCAGAGGACACTTGAGGGGAATATGAGGATAGTAAGATCAGAATATGCAAAGAAGAAATGGMCCAAGGAAACAAGGGCTCAGAAGAGCTGGCTCCCTCTGAAGCAAAACAGAGCTAAATTTCAGTCATCCTATAGGCTATGGAATGTCCTGAAAGTTACATCCCCAAAATGGGGATGACCTACTTTCTACATGAATTCACCAACATCCGATGTCTTAGAATGAACTCCTCAGGAGGTGCTGCACATTGTCTCAAGCTGAATTGTTTCACAGTTGCATAGTGCAYCAATCTAAGGATCATTGATGAGAACATCAGCACAGAGCCCTGTCTTCACCTAAGTGCATCTCCAGGAGTTCCCTCCCYATTCACAGCCTTCTACTCCAACACTGAGCAGAAAATTTAAGTTTCTAAGTGATCAAAAAAAGTAGCCATCTTGAATGCATAAAGTATAAAATATATTTAATTTCACATCTGAATGATCTTAATTATTCAAATTTACCTCAAATGTGTAAATATCAGAATGTTTGATTTACAAATTGGAGATACTTGTATGAGAGTATACATATTTATTGCATGCTGTCATTAGTAACAATTGTTTYCTTTTTGTTTTTTCAGAACAAGCAGATCTATCATATTTTATTCTGTAGATCACCATAGAAATAGCTTTCCAAATCACCCACAGGCTAGACAACACATCTTTTTCAGGCAGAAGTGTGATAGAATTTGCTAATTCCTGCTATTTTGTAGGAAAGGATAATTACAAAGTAGTCACCACAATGAACTTACAAGAAGAAAAAAATCAACGGAGTTGTAGAATGATGCATGTATACACTCCAAGCCGCAGGTAGCAATCTTAAAATAATTAGATGGGAGGTAGACAATAGGTGATCACTTCTGGGTATATGCCCAGGAGTGGTATAGCAGGGTTCTCTGGAAGTGTCATGCCCAGTTTTCTGAGGAACCACCAGACTGATTTCCAGAGAGGTTGTACCATTTTGCAATCCCACCAGCAGTGGAGGAGTGTTCCTCCTTCTCGGCATCCTCACCAACACCTGCTGTCTCCTGAGTTTTTAATCTTAGCCATTCTGACTGGTGTGAGGTGAAATCTCAGGGTTGTTTTGATTTTCATTTCCCTAATGACTAATGATGTTGAACATTTCTTAAGGTGCTTCTCAGAGGATTCCCCAGCATACAACAAGAACACATGCTTCACTACATTCACAGCAGCCTTATTTATAATAGCCAGAAGCTGGAAAGAACCCAGATGTCCCTCAATGGAGGAATGGATACAGAAAATGTGGTATATTTAYACAATGGAATACTACTCAGCAATTAAAAACAATGAATTCATGAAATTTTTAGGCAAATGGTTGGAATTGGAAAATATCATCCTAAGTAAGGTAACCCACTGATAAGTGGATATTAATTAGCCCAGAAGCTCTGARTACTCAAGTCACAATTAGCATATCAAATGATTCCCAAGAAGAAGGAAGGAGAGGGGCCCTGGTCCTAGAAAAGCTTGATCCAGCATTGTAGGGGAGTACCAGGACAGAGAAATGGGAGGGGGTGATTGGGGAATGGGTGGAGGGAAGAGGGCTTATGGGACACATGGGGAGGGGGGAACCGGGAAAGGGGAAAGCATTTGGAATATAAACAAAGAATATAGAAAACAAAAAAAAAATTAAATTAAGAAAATGGGTGATCATTTACACTATGAATTAATTCCAGACTCTTTTTCTGTAGTGGCATCTTTTGTGTACCTGTTTCATCTGGGACATCCATGATAAGGTATGGGCTTCTGATGCCACTTTTCTCAAAGAAAAATGTTGGTCCTGAAATTTATACAGCCTCCTTTCTCAGCCATGTGGGGAGGAAAGGACAGATCATGAAACACTGCTCCAGGTGGCCTCTGAGAGCCTCCATTAGAATGTCGCACTCAAGAAAATCCACATGATAAGGGAAATCCGAGGGAAGACACAGCCAGGCTGCTGCCACCTGGGCACGAGCATCCACGCCATGAATCTCARTGAACTAGTGGACATGTCAAGCCACAGCTGGCAGCTGTAGGGTGAGAAAGAGTATAGGAAAATTCAAGGCAGGCACCTGTGTGTCTGCACTCCTCTCAGCAGGAAGAAACTATGCRGGGAGCAGCAAGGCAGGCAGAGCTAAACCTTGTGCAAACATATCTTCAATTGTACCTTATTATCCTTCTATTTGCATTGACCTATAGCATAGAGAGGAATCACTACTTACCAGCTGTCAAAGCTTGGCGAGAGCTAAGAAAGCTCGGGAACCCTGTTGGTAAAGTGAAAATGGGTCCTAGTTCTTCTAGTCAGCCATCTACAGTTACTATTCTTCATTCTCCCTGCTTCTAGSGGAAGGAACTAAGTATATTACTTAATACCTCACTAAAAACCATTTGACAAACTAAAAACAACAGATACATGCTCTTGACTCTGGCAAAATTGGCTTAGCAATTTGSTTYGGCCAGAATTCAAAACTTGGGACAGTGAATCCAGGGGTAAAGCAAACAKATTGAAGCAAAGTCTGGAGGGAGGTATTTTCATTAGTGTTCTGCCCTATTTGCTTTCAATTCTAATAATTCACCATTAGCCTTCATGTCTGAGTTCCTTCATTTTCCTTCCCAGCTACAGGTGTTTCCAAAATAACTTTTCTAACTTAGCTTGACTGAATATTTCATAATACTTCAATGTTAGCAATAGAAAGTCACCCCTTCTTTGTGCAGAATGCATTGCTAATTGCTATATAGGCCGCTGGCAAATTTGCAATCCTATATTTGCTGCTTAAAATACAATTGCTGACTCATCRTTTGTCTGTGGCTCATTACTGTCCAGATTGTCATAGCTAGGCTGCTCATATAAAATATGGCCACTAACCATATTGGAGTTTATATGTGWGTATATAATGGGATGCAGTCCCAAACATTCCTGAATATGTGGGAGGCACAGGAACCAGAACCCTAAATATCAAGGACTTCTACAAATGTTCAGTGGCTATGTTTCCTAGGTATGAAAATGAAGCATATTAAATTTGTCTGACTTTACTGCACTCTCTCCACTCATAGTTAGTTCATCCCAACCATCTACTCTCAACCTATTTCTATTATCATGTGACAATTCATGACCAGTGATAGCATATTCTAATATGGTCTCTGCTTACTGAATTGGTTCAGTGGTTCAGTTTGTTTTAGAACACCCACCTCACAGGTGGGTGCTGCTTGACCAAGTCTGGAGTGTGTGGTACACATCGATTGACTATTTCTTCATGTATACTTTGGCTTATAGAGAAAGATTCTCATTGTCTTTCCTTTTATTCATGTCAGGGAAAGCAGCCAGTCACTCCAAATCTAAATTTTCAATCACTTCTTAATTAAAAATGATGCTGAAGGACGAAGAAGTKATGTTCTATTCATAAAATGTCCACTCCTCTAATAGCAKTTAAACTTTTCATCAATAATAGCAGATAATGTATATTTTGTWATCAAATTTGTTTGTGACAATTGGAAATTAAAGATGTAGCATTTATAAATCTGTCCCTCCAATTCCTCCATTGGGGACCCCATGCTCAGKCCAATGGTTGGCTGCTAGCATCTGCCTCTGTGTCTGTAAGGGTCTGGCTGAGCTCCTCAGGAGACAGCTATATCAGTCTTCTGTTGGCAAGCACTTTTTAGCATTCACAATAGTGTCTGGCTTTGGTGACTTTTTATAGGATGAATGCCCAGATAGAACAGTCTCTGGATGGCCTTCCCTTCCGTCTCTGCTCCATACTTTGYCCATAATTGTTCCTGTGAGTACTTTGTTCCCTTTCTCAGAAACACCGAAGAACCCATATCAGCCAAGGAGTACCCATGGTTCCAGCTGCATTTGTGGCAGATGAATGCCTTGTCAGGCATTGGTGGGAGAAGAGGTCCTTGGTCCTATGAAGACTCCCAGCATGGGGAAATGGAGGGGGTGTAGGTGGGAGTGGGTTGGGTGGAGGAGCATCCTCATGGAGGCAGGGGGAGGGAGGATGGCTTGGGGTTTTTCTGGGAGGAGGGAAACGGAAAATTAACATTTGAAATGTAAATGAAGAATATATTCAATAAACAAAAAAGAAAAAAATAAGTCTCAAATGCCTTGGCCTGATCTTCAATACGTGAAAATGACCCAAATGTATTATAACTAAATTATCATGAAGTTAAATTCATGCAGATCTGTTTTCAAATGTCAAGATAGTTTATCTTCATTAYAGAAAAATATACTAACAAAAATCAGTATTCTACACTTTGGATGGTTCTGAAAGAAAAAACGAAACTATTGAATCATGCTATTTCTTACACTAAAGTCCCCAAAACATCTGCATTCTAACAAGATCATCATTAGTAGTGAAGGAGTTAAAAATAATAACGTATAAAGACACTCCRGGTCTAGCCAAACAAACTCATGAATAATACACGACCAAGGATCTTCCTATGATGGAGGGTCTCTGAAATGTTATAAAACATTAAGTCTCCTACTTGTGAAATGATTCAACAAGGCTCACATGGAAGCATCCCTGAGGACAGCTCCATCTGCACACTTCCAACCACAGCTCTCTGTGAGATGAAAAGGGCTGTTAGGGGATCTTGGCAGGCCCTTAATGGTTCCAAGCCTTCATCTAATGCTTCTCTCTAAGAGGCCCTGAACTTAAGCCATCCATTCAATACTGTGGTTACAGCATTTGGATCTTTAGTATGGGAGCTATCCAAGGCCAAGGGAGAGTTTCTTGTCAGAGAGCAAAAAAGGATTAGTGACTGAAACTCTTAGGAAGAGGGAAAACACGGTGAGTTCAGGTCCCAGTGGGAAAATGGGTTATATTGGACAGCAAGAGAGCTTGCCAGAAGTGGTTCATCTGTTTGAGAAAATGGAGCATGCAAAAAGGCGAGAGTTCTTGATCTCAATCTGCAGATTACTGAAACAATCTTTTGTTTCAAATGCACCAGGGTATGTCCTGAGGACTCCTAAAAAATAGTTATCACTAATGAGAAAAGCTACATTCTACTGAAATTGCAAACAAAACAAAATTTGTTCCCAAGAACTCAACATCTCTACTTGGAACTGAAATCTCCTGAATCACACTTTAAAAGTCACCTTTCCCGAGAGGAAATAGCTTTCTCAAAGAATTATACTTTGTAACTAACATCTTTGGCATGAGTCTATTTATTTTAATGCAGATACAACGTTCCACAGAGTTCTTTTCTTACATTTCTACATGTTATGATATACCTCAAAACATTATATGTCTAAATGCATTAGAAATGTACAAATGAGAAAATATATTACTTCAATACACTCTGTAATTTCTCACATTTCTGTTTTTTCTGGCTATGAATGATAATATAATAATGCTTGTCTCTTGAAGACATCTCAAAGAATGAAGCAAAGAAATTTTGGATGCACGTGGGTTTGGGATCCTGTTATCTCAATGATTCCTTTTAAAACATATTAGACAATGAGTATTATATAGAAAATACCTTTTACTGTATGCTTAAATAAATAATGTTTTTACTTATATAAGTAAGTCTGCTTTAAGRACATTCACTATTTAATGTGGAGACAACGGCATATAGTAATTCGTTAAATAAGTCTCCTTTAAGGGTGAACATTTACAATTTAATGTGGAGAGAATGGAATATAGTAATTTATTTGAGCCTGAAAAGCCAGATGTGGGTGTAAAAAGACATTTGAATCTTTTTGATGTTGATTCTTTGACATCCTCATGGGAAGAACTAATTAGGACCAATAATGCAGGCAGGCCACTAGATATTGGAGTTAGCCCCTGCTCGTGGGAACTAGTCAATACAAAATAAGCAGAAATGAGTCTCTCATGGGGGAAGGAGTCTTTTTAGCCAGTTTCTTAAAAATGAAACCTATGAGCTTTTATCAATWACTAACTTACTTAGAGAACTGCAAAATGTATAAACACTTTACAGAAACCAGAAAATGAGTTTCCAGAAGGAGCAAATAGCRCAATTTTTAATAATAAAAGCTTGTCCATTATTCTTAGATAATTTTATAGATGTCTATAATGTACATATTTATATTACACATTATGTTTTCTGTACATGAATATGTTAATAAATTAATTAGCTGGGTAAGGAATTAATTAAAGGTTCCTTAATCAGTAACTACTCATAGGAAGAAAACTGGCCTTCTGATGAAAGACTGCCTGGTGTGTTAGTAAATGTTTAATAACTGGCTCTAGAAGACAGCAGGGCAACCTGATTTGTGAAATGCATAGGAAAATACTTCTTCCATAATAGAACTTTTGCTACCAATATGATTTCACTAGATGTAAAAGTTGGACAAAATGTTCTTAAACTGCATACTTCTATGTAAAAGTCCCACCCAACAGTACCGTAAATGTAAAATAATACCCAGATGGTAAATATGTTGACTTCTGAATATGCATTACTTTTCTTTCCAAATAATTTATTTATAGCTCATATAGTTAATTTTTAAAATAAAGCTGTATTTAACAATTGGTTCATAAAATTTCTAAAACCATCATTGTAAACTCTTCCCAGCTGAGACAAGCTGGCTCTAGCATACAGTGCCTTAGCTCGCTGTTGGCCAATTAGAAAAAAGCTAATGTGTAGAAGAAAGGGTAGAAATTGGGATAAGAACGTTTGAGAAAGAGATTCCAATGCTAGAAATGCGTGTAGATTTCTATGTTGTAACTAAAGATAAATCCAAAATATGTTTCTTCTTATAAACTACAGATTTGAAAGATTTCCTTCATTTGGTCCTTAGGTTTAAGAAACTTGGTGTAGTGATACATATCTGCATTTCTACTACTCATGAGGCAGGGGCATTGTCACAAGTTTTGTAGTCATCCTAGACTACATAGTAAGACTTTATCTGCATAGATAGATAGATAGATAGATAGATAGATAGATAGATAGATAGATAGATAGATAGATAGATGGATGGATACAGTGAGACAGACAGAGATGGAGATAGAGACAGATAGACAGAGACAAAGATAAAGTGAGACAGAGATACAGAGAGTAAACATTTGAGGAAGAATTGCCACCAATGAGAATTTTGTATTTCACAACATCTTAATTAAGATCATTTCATTTGAAGGTACTTATTAGTGGAAGAAACAATTCAAGCATAATGCTTTCTTTTGTACCTTGATTAACTGAGTTTACCAATCAGTCTGCTTAGCATATAGCTTCCCACTTACAAACATTTATTCTACTACATACTGATCAATACCAAAATATAAATATGTCACTTCTTATTGGGAAAGAACAAAGCTATCAGCATTATATATGCCTTAGCATAAGCTGGTTCGGCTCAATTCTCTTTCAAGAAGATAACTGCTACAATCTAGTTTCCTTAAAAACTTGTTCTGAGACATGTTACTAACAAAACAACTGAATGCCTGAAGCATTCAGTGGGAAGAGTAGGTTGAAGTTACCCAACATTTAATGCCACTTAATATATATCATTAGTCATGGGAAACATTCTAATGAATGGTCCTTGCATTTTTTAARGAAAGAAAAATTATCGAGGAGTACATGTAAGATATTTAGCACAAGCCATCTATTTAATTACTGCAATGGGATCCATCACCAACCCCTCAGTTCGGAGTCTCATTTACCACTCTCTATAGGTAAGTCTTTCTGCTCCAGATGAACAGTTTTTTGTTTTCTTGCTGTATCAAGGGTGTTGTATTCCTCAACCCATGTCATTGTATCCAACTACATCTAATGTATTGTAGTTATGCTAATGTCTCCTGTATACTGTGTCTATAGCTAGATGGTATTTCTCTGATCAGGCATCCTTAGCACATCTCCCATTTTATGGTTGAGAACTTTTGAAAATTTTTCCAAATTTAAAGCATAAACTACTTTGTTTTGTGTGTTAACATATTTATGATACCTCAGCAGCCACAGTCAATCACTGCTAAAGAATGAATGATTCTTGGGGGAAATGATGTTCTATGGATACACGTGTTCCTAACAGTTTCCTCTGAGATTGAACSTTTTCATCTTGCAGGGAGAGCTCATTCAGCAAAAAGTTAAACAGCTCAAAACAACTTCAGAAAGTACCTGAGCAGATTCACTAGGCCACTCTCTGCCATGGTAAACTATCAAAGCTGAGAGTCCTTCTGAGGAGGGTGAGGCATAGGACTTCAGTAATGTTAGCTATTAAAGCACAGGCTGCTTTGTCTGTCATGTACCTTTCCCACGCATGTTTGCCTGTGCTATATCAGGGTGTCTCCTAGTCCCCCAGAAATGACTTGATTATATAAAGAGAAGAATTTCCCAAATTTATGGTGAGGATTTACTTCTAAGGGCAAACAAAAATCTTCATGAAAGCAATCACTGTGAAAATTAACTGATTAAAGTGGAGGACATTATTTTTAAAATCAATAGTGTTTCCTAGAGAATGAAATGGATATATATCCATTTCAGTGAATGTTATTCATTTCTATTTTCTCAATCTTACAACTCTGAAATTCAAGGGAAGAGACAGGAGTAAAAACACAGGTGGTGTTTAGAATGCTGGGATTTGCCCCTGTGAAACAGTGGGTGCACATTTATATAAGTGAAAAATGATTCTGTATTGCTGGGTTGTCAGGCAACTGGTAGCTTAAACAGAAATGTTATGATCTTTTCATGGAATAATGCTAATATCGTTGTAGTATTATTAAGAATAAGCAACTAGTTAGAAGACAAAGGCAGTGCATCCATGAGC
>BDUI01011596.1:37854-49428 GCA_002335545.1 Apodemus speciosus
ATCTGATAAGCAGTCTTGAGAAAAGTCCAATCTTTCCAAGTTTTTTTTAACACAAAGAACTTACCTAATTTGAATGACAGCCCGCCCAAATCTTGGTGCACCTCATAATCTTCAAACAGATTGCTCCTCATAGATCTTTTGTYTTATATCAAGGTCCAACCACCCCGATGAGGGATGCACCTGAGATAGCTCCTCAAGCCCAGCTCTTCACAACCAGCAAGTTTTAAAAACAGAAAGTTACAGGCTTACAGTTCAGATAGACCAAAAGCCCATGACCAAGTGTTTAGCAGAGTTAAGTGTCCATGAGACTGGTCAGAAGCACTGTGTCTCTTTCTAGTTCCTTGTAGATTGTCTGCAGTGTATGCATGTGCTGGCCTGARGGGGCACATGGTCATGGTAATCCAGTGACATTATCTGTGGCCACTCCCTTCATCCTCCTCTGTGTTTGCATGTCCATTTTGTGCAAATTTCCCATAGTTCTGTTCCTCTAGAGAACTCAAACTAAGCGGGACTCATTACATTTTCATGCATAGAATGTATTTGGACCATATTCAGGCCCCTATTATCTATTCTCTCTTGAATCCCCTCACTCCTGCTGCTCTTTTCTCTTCCCAGACAATCCCCCTTCTACTTTCAAGTGTTTCCTGTGGCCTCATATTTTAACGGCACAGCTCATTCTTCTGTACTTGATGAGGAGGCCAGCTCTCAGCCTTGGCTTATGAAAGGTGATTTCTACATCAATTCCAATGTCTCTTTATTAGCCATAAATTAATTTTTCTAACCTTCTTAAGTTTCATAAGTTGAACCAGAATATTGAAATAAAGAAAACAAAAATTAAGAATGACATTGCAGGACTGGATGGTGGCTCAGCAGTTAACAGCACTAACTATCATTCCAGAGGAACAGAGGTCAATTCCCAGCATCCCTGTGGCAGCTCAAAACCATCTATAACTCCAGTTTCAGGGAATTGTTGGCCTCAGTAGACCTTGTATGCATCCGATGCACAGACATACATCAGGCAGAACCCCAATACATATAAAATAAAATAATCTTCAAGAGGTAGTTTTTCTGTACAGAAAAAAAGAGCCRTTTAAATTAAAATAGTGTAAAAGCAAAACTATCATGATATCTATTTTATAAAACAAATGAGTTTCCATACTGGCCGTCCAACATTTCTGCAAGATAAGCAGTACATTTCACAGGACTTAATTCAAAACTGACACACATATGTCACTACCAATCATGCACATTTTGTTTGGCCTTTTGAATGTCACAGGTACTCTGCTCTCAAGATAGTTAGAAGGTGGAATTGAAAGCCTTGAAGATTTTCTTCCACTGTCTGTCAGCAAATAAGTGCCTATGTTCTTTAAGTGGGGAGGATGTTCTCCAAAATAAAACATACAACCCATCTGTATGTTAATAGCTGCTTGTTTAGGTAAATCTCTTGGGTTTTCTGTGACAATAAACATGCCATCATAGTTTTGACTTTTAATGGGCTGATTACCAGCTCTCACTATAAAAGAATATAAAATATAATAACTTCTCCAAGTAATGACACGTCAAGTTTTATTGAACATGCCTTAGAGTCTGATGTCTGCATGGTGGAAGATGTCTAATACTTTGTAGGAACCATGTCTGCCACAGTGTGTTCAACCCTTTCTTGAGGCATCTCAGAGAAAATGTTTCTGAAATGCCATTTGGAGGTAATGGCAGAATTTGATACACATATTCAAAGCTCATTTAAATATGGTGACTAAAGCTGATTTAGCAAACATATGCTCAAGTGTTCTTTTTAGCTCTGGATTCTACACAYCTGATAATAGAATACTTAGCATTATACAGACACACAGCACAAAAAGTGTCCTTGGATAAGATGCATTTAAGAGTTTTTGTTGACTTGAGAAATGGGTAGGATGGTAACCAAATACCTTTCCTAGGAAGAATCACTTCACAAAGTTTTCTGTGCTCCTGTCTTTATTCTTTACACTTTCTCTTTAATCTGGTCTGGGAGTTGGAGCATAAACGTAAGCTATGGGAAAGCACCTAAGTTTGCGTGGAGAAAAGGCAATAATGGAAAATGGGCAGAAACAGTAGCAGAAAGAAGATAGAGGACAGATTTTGCTAATCAGAGTTCATCAACATTAGTCACCTAAAAAAAAGGCAAGTTCACGCTTTTCACTGTGGAGAGGATGAAGCTCATGTGCAAAGGAATTAGGCCACTGAAGCCCTTCTCCTGGACTCTCTAGGTAGTGCTCTGCAGATGACTGTATTGTTACTATGTGAATTCCTGGCACCAAATCTGAGTAGCAAATGACATCCTCTCTTCAYTGTAGCCCTTGTTAAGGTTTTATGATCCTCATCTTCCAAGAGTTCACACAGTAGACAAAACCAGGAAAATGGAAGAGGGGCAGCTGTTTTCAGTGGGAAATGCACTAGGTTTCTCAGAAGCTGGAGTCCTTTTACTTAGCATGCTGGGGCAAGCTTATAAGGGCTCAGAGGGCTTATTTCTTAAATGCTCATGATTTCTGTGAGCTAGTTACCAAATATAACCTTTCTTGTTAACTCAATAATATAAAATTAAGTAAATCATACTCAAAACAGCAGTGCTAAAATATCTAAAGTTCACTCATTCATAATTATTTTTTCTATATTTTTCTTTACCTGTGCTTTTGAAGTTGTTTAAGCCTTCTATTTTAGAAAAAAATATTTCAGTGGTACATACTAAAACTGTAAGTATGTGCTGTATGTAGCCAAAAGAAATTCATAAACAATCTTTTAGGGCTTGAAAATTATTATACAGTTCAGAAAAAGAAATCTGGTCATAGCAATGATGAATTCCAATTTTGTTTCAGCGTCTCCTTTCCTTTTAAATCAAATAAAAGCATCAAACAGTATTCACATCAAAACTATAAAGACAAGAGCTTGTCAAATGCAACAAAAGAATTATACCAGAAGTAATTTATAGTAAGAATTATTGTGGTTTTTTTTTCAAGGCAGTACTATTCTTTATATAAACTATGCTATCATACGCTAATGTAATAATGTGGTAGAGAAGTGTGCTGGCTCTAGTTTTTCTTGTCAACTCAACACAAGTTGGAATCATTTCGGAAGAGAAAAACTTCAGTTGAATCAACACCCCAGCAAGATTGGCCTGTGGGAAGGCCTGTAGTACATTCTCTTAATTAGTGATTGATGTGGGAGGGTCCATCTCGCTGTGGGAGGTGACACCTCAGGACTGGTTGTTTCTTTAGGGCTTGTATAAGAAAGCAGGTTGAGAAGGCCATGGGAGAAGCCCAGTAAGCATCATTCTCCAAGGTGTCTGCTTCAGCCTTGGCTTTCAACTTCCTGTCTTGAGTTCCCGCCCTGAGTTCCCGCCCCTATGTTGATGATGATGGACTGTTTTGGATTTGTGTCTTAGTGTCTTATCATAGAGATAGAAAGTCTTACCTAGACAGTACCTACACTTTCTTTTGTTTAGGATCCAGTTATGAAATTCGTATGATCATGTCTCTGCCTCTATCATATTACAACTTATTTTGGGAGAAAAATAAACTTTATGAGTTCCTTATAGGCAAATCAGTGAAACTGGCGAATTGAATTATGACTGTATTGATAAATGTGTAAGAAACCCTTATGTGTTATATGAATAATGAAACACTGAAATTATGCCTTTATGGGTCAGACGATCCAGGGTGCTTACTAGCAGCCTTAGAGAAACAAGGGTTGACCGAAATTATTCTATTTTACTTTTTAATTTAAAAGCCGAGTTCATTAAAAAAAAAATCACTGTATAAGTTATCTTTTCAGGGATTTTCCCCAGGTAATGAAAAAAATCATGCTTATGTGAAGGTTTTAAATTATGTATTTCAAACACAGTGTGGACTAGGCTATCCAGCAGTCTTCCGGATTTGTCTGTTTTGTGTGGGTGATTACAGAAAAAATGAGCACATGTGCACTGACGCTTGGAGCTGGGGGTGGCTGGCAAAGTGAAAATGTTTAAAAACCTCCAGTGAACAAGGACTAACTACTGATCAGCACTATTACTTCTTCCCGTTAATGAGCCCTGCAAGAGCTATCACCGTTAGGTAAAGTTCTCTGAAAGGCTTGTCAAAATACACCACTTACACCTTTGTGGTACGTGACAAAACAAATGCAGGGCTTCAAAGAAAGGAAATGCGGCGGGGCGCCTAAAAGGTCTGGTCCCTGAACTAGGAGGGGAAAAAAAAAGACTATGAATCTCATTCACAAAAGTCTGGCACGGGAGATTGCAGTCTTGACTTGGGTGACCKGGACGCCGAGCATAGAGTCAATCCTAATAACAAAAGCACCCAGAGTATTTGCATAGAATCAGAAAGGTCTTTTCTCTTTCCACCCTGATTTCCAACTTCCGATTCCACTCATTCCCTGGGCAAGGGGCCAAGCCAAACAGAAGCCGCGTTCGCTTCTTTGCTCTGTTCACTCCAAGAGGACAGCTGTCAGTCCGTCGCATCCTGAACATGCACCATTTCAAGAAAATCAAAAGCGGAACTGAAAAGGCAGAGGCTGAACTTGTGGATCCCAAAAGCACAGCCACACGTTCCTGGGTTCCCGGAGTTCCACACACTCCTCCCTCTATGATGCCTTCCAGATGCTGAAAGTAAGAACTACCGGAGAGGTGAGGTTGCAGCTGTCTCAGTAACTGGCTGCCCCCAAGCACCTTCTAACCGAACAACCTGTCTCCAAAAAACCGTCCCGATAAGAGCAAGCTCCACGCCCAGGCATAACTTAAGCGGAATTGCAGAGGGTGCCAACACCAGGTGTCCAACAGAGGGGCGGGGAAGTCGCACTCTCCTGGAGCGCCGTCCCAGCTGCCCCCCGACCGCGTGGCGACGCCGGGTGGGGGCGCAGTGAACCCCAGCGCCTGGGACCAGAAGTGAGACCGCGCCCTCCTGCGGGCAAGAGCTACCAAACGGGAGGCACAGATATCCTGGAAGGGACAGAGAGGGTGGGGAATCCCTCGATGCGCTCCGCCGGCTCACCGGTCTTTAGCCGGGAGCTTCAGATCCAGGGACGGAGCCCTACTAGCCAGTCCGAAATTCGGACCGGTTCCAGACCGGGACGCACAGGCCACTTACCAGCTGCAGTGCGCAGAGACAGACGAGCGAGCAGCGCCCGGTGCAGCAGCCCATGGTGCGGCCAGCGTCCCAGCAGCGCCGCTTGAGAGAGATCTGGGAGCTCAGGCAGTGTCCTGCGACTTCAGAGCAGTCCGCGCAGCTCGCTCTCCGACTGGGCGCAGCCTCTGGACCCCGCGACCGGCTATCCCCTTTCGGACTGGGGCTCGCCGCCGCCTTTGTTAATCTGCGTGCAGGGAGGGCGGAGGTCAGTGCGGCGCGCCCGTGCAGTGCGTCTGCCTGGGGTCCCTACCTCCTAGCGCGAGGGTCGGCTTCTTGAGGAGGGGGAGCCTGGCGGAGGGCGGGGGGATGGAAGAGGCTACAGCTGGTGAGTGGGTGAATGTCTTTTAGGGGAGGGGAGTGTGCAGGAGGTGGGCGTCTGGAAAGTGCGGTGGGCTGTCAGGGTCGGTGTGTGAGCGTGTGTGCTCAGGCGAGTGTGTGTGTGTGTGTGTGTGTGTGTGTGTGTGTGTGTGTGTGTGTGTGTGTGTGTGTGTGTTGGAAGGGGATGAATGAAAGAGAGCGCCTCTGGGGAGGATCGTCTTGTCTTGTTAGGAGTCTGGGGAGAGAGAAAGAGACTGTGAGAGGATGAGAATGAATGTGAATGAGCTTGAATCTGGGAGGCCACCAGGGATTTGAATCCCAGGCTCAGCGAGCAATTGTGGAGTCATAAGCTGTAGGTTTTCTTTCTGGGTGTGAGGAGTCAGGGAAGCGACTGAAAAACCCGGAGCTACGTTTACCCAAGCTGCCCTGGGGAGGTACGTGTTCTTTTTGGTGTGTGGGGAGAAAGAACCCAGAGACTTGAAACTCAAAGTGAAAGTGCTCTACATAATGGCCAAGGTAAGGCCGTGGACTGAGCCACCGGCATGGTGCTAAGAAATGGTTCCATTAATGAAGGTCTCAACCCAAGATTCTGGGTTCCAGGTTGGTCAAGATCACATTCTTCGTGCCAGGAGTCCCTGGCTTGAGTCCTTTAGGAAAAGTTGCCTAGGGTCACTGCAGAGCACAATGTTCCCCCAAGAGCTCAGAGACTAGAGACAGTGCAGCAAACTGACTTACTTACGTCTCTAATTTGGAGTGCCCTGGGAGTCTTCATAGAGACACTGGCAAGGAAAAGACTAGGGCCTTTTAATAATAATGAGATGTTTCTAGAATAAACACAAATAGGAAGTGTGACAGAGAAAAAGCAAGAGGAGTCTGGGAGCAAAACCTAATTCTAGTTAGTTAAGATACCAAACTCTCCACAAATTCTAAAGGAACTGACTCTCCTGCTAGAAACAGAGCAGAGCCCAGGAGTTCTGTAGCTAAATCACTCCTCAAGAATCAGGAATAAACTCTTGACCGATTGTGTCCAATGAGGAACAAGGCCGGAAACACTGTTTTTGACCTATTGCTGCTCTCCTGGTAGATTCTTGGTTTATAGGTTAAGAAAAGGTGAAGGCTAGGTCACGTGTCTCATGCCTTTTATTTTAGCACTCTGGAGGCATACGTAGGCTGATCTCTCTGAGTTCAAGGCTAGCCTGGTCTATAAAGAGAGAAAAGACAAGAGAGATTTATGTTCCCTGTACTCACCTCATTCAGACATTAAAGTTACTTGGGTTTTTGTTTCTCTTGCAATTATATGTCCTGCTCTTTGAAATTTCTACAGCATACATTTTATTCCTAATTTGGACAACATTGTTCCCAAGAAAAAAAAATCTACTCATGGTATCTCTGAAACTATAGTAAGTGCAAGAGAGTTACTCAAACAGCTGTCAAAGGAAAAGTCCAAAAAGCATGGATTCCTGAAACTCCTGCTCATTCATGTGAGAAGGGGGAAGTATCTTTACTTTTTTATCGTGACTTTAAGGCATCCATGATCCAGGACTGAGAGAAAGTATTAGTTCGATACAAATAAAATACATTCAGGGCCATGACTGCTGAGTGAAAGTCATAAAAAGATAAACACTGACACATAGTTTTCTTCCTGCAGATCTTCCCCTATAGTCTTAGCTGTTGACCCTCTAGTAGCCGAAGTAAATGGTTGCAGAAGCCGATGCAGGAAAGTCTGTCTGTGTCTTCCACAAACCGCAGCAGAGCTTATGTCCTGAGGCTGTAATGAACACGGTAGTTAAACCATTGTTCCCTCCGTCCAGGTCACATGACGTTTACCAAAGTGTATTTTGTTTGTGATTTAATTCATCTATTTGGGAAGCACTATACAACAACTAAACACACACCAGAGCTGGTGGAATCCCAGGTGCCTGTCTTCTCTCTGCACACTCATTCCTTTGACTCCCCATAACAGTCCCACAGAAGTAGGTTCATGGACACCTGTGGATTCAGCTAGAGAGAGAACTCTGATGACCACAGGGAAGCACCCGCATAAGAAGTCAGGCAATGACTTGAAAGCCTCAGGACCCCAGTCACCTGGTGCTCCTTAAAACTTAGGGCCCAAAAGTACTTAGATACAATGTGTGGAAAGTCCTCCCTCAGAAGAAGCCTGTAGTGAAGGGTGTCCCCAGACACAGTGTTAGCAGGTGGAATGGTTTGAGAAAACCTGAAGCCCCCTTGTGCTTCTGACTTACCTCCCAAGAGATCCGGATTTGGAGACGCTTCTTTGTACAAATCAAGCATTTGAAAATGCATTGATTTTAAATGCATTTTTAAACTACAAAACAACTGTAATGACAAGTCTGGAGGTTGTACGACGCTTTAGTTCTTCCTCTTTGCATCATTTCTTCTTTTCTTCTAAATGGTACTAGAAATCCCTAGCTGCAGACACAGCAGTTATCAAATGTGTATATGTATGTGTGTACAAAGATTTTATTTTGATGTTCATTTGTTTTTCGTTTTTGTCTTCTATCTTACTTGGTTTTTGATAGTACTTTAAGAAGCTCTAATTCTTTCTCCCCTACTGCTATGAGCTTTGCAAGTAAAAAGGCACACGAGAGGAAGACAGCACACAAAAAGCCAGATCTGAAAGTGCGGATTCCTGAATTGTTTTAATTGAATTGCAGTTATTTGAGAATCTTGGGACCCAAGGCATTTGGGAATATTTTCATAAGCATAACAAGATACTTAAGGGATGGGAGTCAAGTCTAAATATGAGATTTTGTTATCTTTCATTCACATCTTAGACATATAGTCTACAGGCATTTTTTAAATGTCCTCAAGCTTTGACTACAACAGAAAAATCAGGTGTGTGTTGTCATGCTTGTAATATCATTTTGACTCTCAAATTTCTCAGAATTAGACTATTTAATGTGAGGCACTGATTTCCTGTTTCTCCTTAAATAAAGATGCAATTCTGAAGTTTCCTTTCAACTCTTACATGCTCTTCAGATTCTTTTTTGGGGGGTGACTTTTCCTGGAGTCTGAAATACATAATCAAAAATGCAAAATTGCAACATAAAATGTTTCATGTGTATTCTGGAGACTTACAATTCTAAATAAATTGCACATGAAAATCATTGTAGTTATTGTCTTAGCCACTGTTGTATTGCAGTAAAATGATACCATGACCAAGGCAACTCTTACAGAATAAACCATTTAATTGGAAGTTACTTGCAGTTTCAAAGGGTTAGCCCCTGATTATTTTGGCAGGGATCATGGCAGCATGAAGGCAGGCAGTAGCCAAGAGCTTTACACCCTGATGCACAGACAGTGGGCACAGAGTGGGGCGTGGGGTGGGAACCTCTGGGTCTGACCATGGGCTTTTGAAACCTCCAAGCTTACTCCCAGTGACACATCACACCCAACAAGGCCATACCTCTTAATCTTTCCCTAACAGTTTACCAATTAGGGACTAAGGATCCAAATATGGGGGCCATTTTTATTCAAACCATCATAACTATCATTTTCCTTTCCTAGTCTTTTAATATACATAAACACAAGTACACCAAAACATACTGTTTGTCTTATGTTTTTAAAATCATTAACATAAACTTATAATTCATAATGAATACTATTCTATGAGCCGGGCAGTGGTGGCACAAGCCTGTAATCCCAGCACTTGGGAGGCAGAGGCAGGCTGATTTCTGAGTTTGAGGCCAGCCTGGTCTACAGAGTGAGTTCCAGGATAGTCAGGGCTATACAGAGAAACCCTGTCTCGAAAAACAAAAACAAAAAAAATATTATTCTATGTTTTCCTGTGTTTTAAAGTGTTTGTTTTTCTCTATTTGATATAAAAGGTAGAACCCAGGTCTTGYTCAATCTCAGTATATACTGCATGCTCTGTGTATGTTCTAATTTACTCACTATGCTATTGCACATTTTATGCAGTTGAGAAGTTTTAAACAACCATTAAAATTAGCAAAAGAAAGAAAGAAAGTAAGAAAGAAAGAAAAAAGCAAGGGCAATGTCCCTCCATGCTCTTAAATGAGAGTGCAAGGTAAGTAAATTAGTAACAAGAGAATGAGCAATCATTTTTTTAAAATGTACTGTGATATAATAACTAATGGCTCTCAAGAGAAGAAGAATTAGCCTCTCGCAGGAATGAGTCCCTAACTGGTTGTCTGAAACAAAATACTTGGCCATGAAACCATATATACACACACAGACACACACACAAAGGGGGCATTGCTGAGCAGGTTGTTTTTATATAGTTGTATGTAGTATGAACAAATATATATAATATAATATATAAGTGGGATTATGTATATATATATATGCATATATATATGTAACAATAATCAATAATGGATCAATTTGAAAATAAAGTGGGGTGGAAGGACTTGGAGGGAAGAGACTTGGAAGGGGCTGGAGAGAGAAAAGTGAAGGGAGACAGTGAAGTGATTATGCTTTATTTTAAAATTTATAAAATCTCGAATCCAAGGTAATCTATAGATCACAGGAGTGAAAAGGGATCCTGTTTATGAAGGCTTGTTTTATCCTCTCAAACATTTTGCAGAAGTAATTATCTTTTATTTCAAAATACATTCTGGGAAAGAGAAGGGGCATTTGAAGCAAAACTGTGTCTGCGATGGGCTCCCTTTGCTTGTATGCCTTCATCAACACTGTGGGTTTATGAGAAAGAAATCTGACTCACCAGAGCCGAGCATGTTTCTACATGATTTTTTACAACCAGTGTATTTTTTGTAATGTTGAGAGACAATAAAGAATTGATGGATTTTTTTGAGAGCGAGAGAAGATGGAAATGAAGTTCAATTATTTTATTCTGACTCAATACAAAGATTTATTAAAATAAAAGCAGGACGGTACCCAAATCCAACTTCTGGTTTAACAACAACCAAGACATCTGCATATAGGTATCATGTGTGTAGTCAACCCTATGCTATTATAAAATAGAAGAAATAAACCATTTGACCAAGCAATGAATCCAGTCAAGGTGATGCTTTAAGACAGCATCCAGTGGGAGTTCACAGCAGCTAAATCCAGTGGGGGTTGGTAGTGGGTACATACAGAAAGGGTCCATAGTAGATGAAGCTTGGGGACTGTCGTAGATGTTCCATCACACTGCCCTTATTCTTCTACTCTTACACAGTTCATTACACAAATATTCAGCTTCCTTCCGCTCGCACCAATATCTCACATCCAAGTCAAACTTCAGTTCCTAAGRGTAACTTGATCAGTGACTAACAGCTATGTGGACTCTCAAGAAGATACTTCTGATGTGCTAAGAGATTATCAGTAAGACCAGTAAAAGACATAGAAGTGTCCATATTACTCTTGAACCTGGAGGCTGGGCTACCAAGCTTACAAATGTAAGGTGCTTGCCTAGCTTGTTTGGAGCCTAAGACTCAATTCACAGTAATATCAAGCTACTGAAGTATCTCAGAGCCAGTGGCCAACGAGCCCTCCCCTTTGTGAACTCACGTTCTCATCCCTCTACCTAATGTGCTCCCAGGGGTCATCTTCCCTATAATTTGCTTTTTATTTTAATTCTTGTCTCAGACTTTTCATGAAGCCTCAACATAACATTAGATTTACTTAGATCCCCCATTCCTGGAAACTAGAACTTGAATAAATAACCAATCAGAATCAGCCTCAATTTAATATGAGAAACATAATGTGTATCGTAAGTATACCTTTTCATAAATCCAGATTTTAAAAATATAATGAAGATATTAGAAGATAATAAGTCATCTCAGTGAATAGACTCACAACTATATATTCCATGATCACTAACCAAAGCATCAAATACACTACATGGTAGGAAGTTTCTCAGTCTCCAGTTCCTATTCCGTGGAGACTCTGACTGTGCTTAGCACAGAATCTAACTAGATTCTGCTAACTAGAATCAACTTTTAGCTTTAGTTAAGACCACTTATAGCACCCATATAATATCAATTCATATATCTCACTTTTTTCTCTCTTTCTGCTTCCTTACCTCCCCTCCCCAACCTCATACCTGTCAGCTATCAACAAACACATATAAAGGAAAGTAGATAAAATAAATACCCTGAATTTTTGTGGCTGAAACTAT
>BDUI01011596.1:49554-60183 GCA_002335545.1 Apodemus speciosus
AATCAGAATCAGCCTCAATTTAATATGAGAAACATAATGTGTATCGTAAGTATACCTTTTCATAAATCCAGATTTTAAAAATATAATGAAGATATTAGAAGATAATAAGTCATCTCAGTGAATAGACTCACAACTATATATTCCATGATCACTAACCAAAGCATCAAATACACTACATGGTAGGAAGTTTCTCAGTCTCCAGTTCCTATTCCGTGGAGACTCTGACTGTGCTTAGCACAGAATCTAACTAGATTCTGCTAACTAGAATCAACTTTTAGCTTTAGTTAAGATCACTTATAGCACCCATATAATATCAATTCATATATCTCACTTTTTTCTCTCTTTCTGCTTCCTTACCTCCCCTCCCCAACCTCATACCTGTCAGCTATCAACAAACACATATAAAGGAAAGTAGATAAAATAAATACCCTGAATTTTTGTGGCTGAAACTATGATAATTTACATCTTAGGCATATAAACAGTCTTAGTTGATACGGACTTTCTATGATGTGTCCAGTGTCTTCCTTCTGTGATCCACAAGAATGGTACCTCCATCCTTCTCCTGATTAGCAGAGGTCTAGAGGAAAGTAATATAATCTTGCATGTGTGTGTGCATTTTAAAAGATAAGATATGGAAGAAAACACCATTTCTGAACTTATATAAGAGTTACAGTCACTACATGATCACAGGCAATCACAGGGAGACTGGAAAAGCTGACTCAGCCAAGACTAAGAGGAAAGGGGATGGATTTCAAGGGCAGATAGGATCTAAAAAAACGTATTTGCTTCTAAACTCATTTCCTCTGAAGTTTCCTTTATTGAACTTGTCCCCCTCTTCATGTGCATAACACCTCCAGGGAGCATCTTTTAATCATGTCCACTAAGTTCAGTGGCTATCTACCCTCTAAAGACTCTTTGTACCAAGTACTGTTTTCTTGTTCCATTTCTGCCCTAATAGTATTTATTGAATTTAACAAATTGTAATATAATTTTTATATAGTTAGTGTGATAAATATTGGTGAATTAGTACACATTTGTTGGACTCCTTAAAGAATTGAAGTCATCATTCCTATGCTATGACAAATTCTTTAGTAGCACCAAGATGATAATCCTTCAAATAGAACAGCATTGACAACTAAAGTAACAACTGCTTTCCTACTTTAAGAACCAGTTGATCATGTCTCCACTCTAGGTCAAACCGACACAATATACCTCTCTTCCATACTGATTTTAGGTTGGTTTGTATGACTCAGTTTAAACCTAGAAATGAGGGCAGATAGATAATAGAGGCCTGTATTAGTTGTGTTATTTCTTTTCTCTTATCACTGCTGTGACCAAATACCTGACAGAAGTAACTGTGGGGAAGATGGATTGCCTTGGACTTATAGACAAAAAGTATAGTTTGTGGTGGTGAGGAAGACATGGTATCTGGAGAGGTATTGTTCATGGTGCTGAGCTTTTGTAGTAGGAATCAGAGAGAAGGGCCAGAGTACATCTAGGCTATACCTTAATGGCCCATCCTCAAAGACCCATCTCTACCAGACATACCTTCTAGTCCAAACCTTCAACAACTTCCCAACGCAGCCTGACCATCTGGAAACATGTGAACCTGAGACCTATTTCATATTTAAGCCATAACAAGGCATATAGGGTGCTCACTCACCTTGATAATGTTCCTTCCATCTGCCATGAAGAATATCAAACCTAAATTCATGCTGTTCTTTCTGTATCCTAGAAAAAGTCACAGGGGCAGACCTGAAGCCAAGACCACTGATGTAGTTTCATCTTTTTTTTCTGCTACAAAACACTGTGACCAAAAGAAACTTAAGGAAGGAAATAATTGATTGATTTAACGCATCRAGTTTGCAATTCATCATTGAAGGAAGTCAGTGTAGGAACCAAACCAGGAACTTGAAGCAGAAACCATTGTGAGCTTGCTGACTCGCTGGGGCTCATGGTCAGCTAGTTTCCTTACATAGTTCAGAGCCATCTGCCCAAACAATAATATTTCCTGTAGTGGCCTGGACCCTCCTACCCTCAATTAATAATCAAGACATGACCACAGGTCAATCTAATATGTATAATCTTTSAAGTGAGACTTCCTTCTCAGGGGACTGTAGACTACAGCAAGCTGACAGCTAAAGCTAACTAATGAACGCACCTTACGTCTGCTCCCTCATTTAGCCAAGCTGCTATAACATTGACATTGGCATTATACAGTAAGTGACATATAAATAAAAAGAAGAGAAAAAAAATTTTTTGGTGTTCTGCAGGTGTGAAAATCAAAGATTAAAAACACCAAAAAGATTCAGAGTCTACCAAATTCCCTTTCTTGATGGCACCTTCCAACTGTGTCTGAACACATTAGTGTTCAATGCAGGAGACTAGCAAGTACTCTGGGGCCTTGTTTGTGATGAGGYCTCCACCTCCATGGCTCTCACTCTTAAAGAGCCCTCATTCACTAGCACAATGGATCTCAAGCTTCCTAACRTTACAACCCTTTAATACAGTTCCCCACATTGTAGTGACCTCCAACCATAACACTATTCTTGTGCTACTTCAAAACTGCAATTGTGCCTCTGTTATAAATCATAATATAAATATTTGRTATTTCAAATGTTTTTAAGTAACTCCTGTGAGAAGATCATTTATCACCCGAAACATGGCAACCCACAGGCTGAGAGACGGTGCTCTAGCACAACCACTTTGATAATACGGATGTAATATATGAGTTTGGAAAAGATGCATTTATAAAACAGCAGCTCTCATCTGTGTAATCAGCTTCCTGTAAAAGAAATATGTGTAAGCCCGTGGGGTGTTTGTCAGTGTTTGTTTTAAAGTATATATCCCTAAAGCAGGTTGAAGCATGGAAATTTGAATAAGAAAATCTCCAAAGTAAACTGATGAAAYATGAGCCCAGCAACAGCGGGGGACTAGGAGGGAAAAGAAGTCKGGCTTTAAGGAATTATGAAACCCTCCAACCTCAGTTTGGGTGATACTACTATATTCCTCTATGCAAGTTGTAAGTTGGGGTGTTTTTACCTTTCATTTTGAATTCATTTTTTTCATTTTCATTTTTATGTGGATAGGTGTTTTGCCTGCATGTGTATGTACCATGTATGTGCAATGGCAAGAGACCAGAAGAGGGCTTTGGTCCCCTGGAACTGTAGTTTCAAACCACTGTTAGCCATCTATCATATGAGTCCTGGGAACTGAATCCAGTTCCTCTAAAAGAACAACCCACGGTCATACCCCTGAAAATCTCTTCAATGCCAAATTCATTACTTTATTAGAGAATTAAAATGGGTCTTGTAAGAGTTAAATCTCCCTAGCAATGAGATAATATAARTAARTGATACGATAGTTAGATAACTATTTAGTCCATAGAATTGAGTGCCATACCTCAGTATGGAAGCACAATTGTTATTCTATGTGTCTAAATTGTTGACTCCCAAACTATATTATATGTGTATAATACTAATTGTTGASCATTCCTTGTCCCAAAATGCTAAAGTAATATTTGTTTACAAAAGACAAAATACAAGATTTATTATGAGATAGAAATTTGTATTARACACCTCAAGTGATTGTCTTCATCCCTCATTTTCTCTTTGCTAACATGATCACAAACAAATTATCCAATTGACATCTGCTTTTTGTGTCTACATAATAATTGAAGGCTTGTATGGATAACAAAGGACCTGACTCATGCTAGCTTCTATGAGTTATGGTATAATGAGGGACAAAAAATGTATTGTGCTATTTCCTTTTTTGGATTACAGAAGCTATGGAGCGGAAAAAAATGTGTTTTACTTTGTCTCTGGCAGAAAAGTAGGTAGTGGTGGTGGTGGGTTAACTGGGAAAATACCAAGAAACATATATCCTTCCAGATTAGAAGACTAAATTTCTTTCATTTGTGAGTGATTCCAGAAATCTTCATTTTAAACACAGAACTATAATCAAAAGAATAGCCATTATTACATCMGAAGTTACCAGGATTCCTTGAGAACTCCTCCCAGGTAATATTGGCTCATACTATGCATTTGCCCTACTCTGAGAACAGTTTGTAGTATATTTTAGGGCCTCAATAAATGTCTCTTGAATTAATGTTCATGTTTACGGACAGTGGTGAGGACAAAATTCTAATGAACAAAAAATGTGAGAATTGTTGAAGATTTTTAGCCAAGGCTATGTACACAATTACACAAGCCCTAGCCACCAGGCGCTTTTTGCTCTGACCCCCAAAAATATCTTATTCTAAGGCTTCTTGAAATACCTATACGGGAATACTGTGGAGATTAACCCCCATCATCTGTCCCCATGTCTGATAGGAGTGTCTGAGAACATTTCAGCCCACTACTATCATTTGCATGAACATTATTGAAATTCTTAGTATCATTAAACCTTTTAGTAAATCCTTATTTCAACACAGTCTTCTCATAGCATCCAGCAGGTATTTCTTCCAGGATTCTCTTATAAATAGTAAAAAAAATATATATGGATCTTAAAGTATAGTATTTGCAAACAACCTATGTTGTGGATTTGTTCTAATGCTCTGAGTTAATCCAGCTCCTCAAATCTGGAAGCTGCAAATGCTGTAGGTCCTTGTCACCAGTTGGTTTGTGATCAATCAATAAAGAGCCAACGGCCAATGACAGAGCAGGTAGACTGAGGCAGGACCTCTAGATTTGTGCAGGCTAGGAACTGGGAGAAAGGGAGGAGGAAAATCGCCATGATTCGGGAAGGAGATGGATTAGATTAAGAGCTGCAGAAGGAAAATCATCCAAAATGTAAGTGAGAGGGAATGCAGCCCCCAGAAGGGCTGCCCAGAAACACTTTGGGCAGCCAAGACTAAGAGGCTGCACAGAAGGTAATATTGCAGCAAAGATAAAACATAAATTTAGAAGGTGTTGAGCCAGGAGTACTAGAGGAAAATGTATGCTAACCGGGCAGAGGATTAGAACTGCCCAGCCTTTGAGTGAGTCAAGGCATATTAAAATTATCTGGCATGTGTGTGTGTCTTTCATTCATGAATCCAGATAACCCCTGGACAGGTGTCTACGCAACCTGCTCGGAGTCAGAGCAGCTAGCCAACTACCGCTCAAACCTAGACACAACTTCCTATAAATTTGAGCTCATCTCTAGGTCATAATACAAAGTAATTATTATGTAAACAGATGTTAGGCTATATTATTTAAAGATACAAAGCAAAACACATGAGTACATGTGCAGTACCAGTGCCCTTTCCTCTAGTAAATTTTGTTTGAGACTAAGTGACTCTGTGGTTATGGAACCCACAGAGGGCYAGTTAYRCATTCCTTAAAAGGAMAGACATGAACATGAACTAATTTTAAATGTATCTGCTTATATTTGGCTTGAGGAATAGCATTCTTCATAGAAATTGAACTAGTTTGGGTGAAATGTCTATTATCCTAAGTATTTGTGAGAAAAGAGAAAGCAGGTATAGCCTTACATTATGCTTAGAAAGGACAATACAGAAAAGAGGAGAGACTGTTTTTTCACAACCAACATGGAAACCTATGTTATCTGGGTCAATGTAAATGGAGTGGATCCTCTGATACTTTCTTTTCTTCTTAATTTTTCTTTTTCTAGAACAGTAATACTTGCTTTTACCCTAGGTCCCTGTGCTGTCTGTCTCGGTTCTTGGTCACCTAGGCAGCCTCAGGTAGTGTCCCATCTTATGGAGTGGATCTTTATCAAATCAGATAATGTTTGCTTACTCCACAAGCTTTGTGCCACTAGTGTATTAGGGAAATGGTTCTCAACCTTGCCAATGCTACAACCCTTCATGTTGTGGTGACCCATAACCATAAAATTATTTCATTGCTAATTCATTATTGTAACTTGCTAGTTGGAAATCATAATGTAAGTATATGATATGCAGAATATTTAAGATGTGGCCTCCTAAGGGGTCACTGTAGCAGCAGATGCCACAGAGTCATTTCATGTTAGAGACCTCATGGAAGAGGTTTGTTGGGGAATGTGGGTATGCAGAGGCTGCTGCTGAGTGAAGATGGGRGTGGAAAGAAAGTGAAGAGAGAAGATACAGACTTTTTGTGTGGGGATAAAGGACATGTGCATAGGGAAATATGCAATTCATGGTGACAGTGAAAGTGTGCTGCATCTTGATGACTAGTGATGACATATCCTGCTATTGCCAGGTTACYGAAGATAACCTAGGGAAGGCTTAGGGATCAACTTTTCCAATATATCTTCCTTTCATTTATTACAAAAGATGTAGAAATATTTAGGCGTGACTGGTGAAGCAGGCTTGGGTTTTCTGTGCTCTTTAGACTATTTTTTTTACTGTCTAAGTATGTCACCTTCTTTGAAGCACCATTGATCCTTTCTGTCCGGGATATTGAGTAGTCACAAGCCTATGACTCTGTGCCTAGCAATTGGTAATCCTGAAATAATAAGTGACTTGTTGTTTGATTAGAAAAATTTGAATCTGACTTTATAGAAACATAGAAAAGAAATTGAGAAAAAAAAAGTGTACCTTTAGTAAAAGTCGGAAAATGAAGAAGGGTCAGGAAGTATCCACTTCCATATGGGGTTCTCAGAGGCTCAATGACTGGAGGCATTAAGTTATTCCTTATATTTTCTGGAGGTCTATGTGGGACAGTGGATCATGCTAGGAAACTTGGTAAGGCGGAGGTGTTTTGATATCCCAGAAACTCAGGATACACACTTGAGACACTAGGCAACTCCCTGTTCCCTACTAGATTCCTGGCCTAGAATACATGTCACAGTCCCCAAATTGGTCACATAGCCCCCAAAAAAAGACTTCTCCATGCTAATGAGACACCTAGAAGCCCCAAGGGTTTAGCTAATAAGCTTCTCTTCCCGGATGTCCCTCCCTGCAAAAGGTATGTAATTTCTGGTATACCCTGAGAAGCTGGTACACATACATTTTCCACGATGAACAACCAATAAACAGCTTGAACTAAGAACTGTCTCTTTCATCAAGAACCACNCAGAGGCTCAATGACTGGAGGCATTAAGTTATTCCTTATATTTTCTGGAGGTCTATGTGGGACAGTGGATCATGCTAGGAAACTTGGTAAGGCGGAGGTGTTTTGATATCCCAGAAACTCAGGATACACACTTGAGACACTAGGCAACTCCCTGTTCCCTACTAGATTCCTGGCCTAGAATACATGTCACAGTCCCCAAATTGGTCACATAGCCCCCAAAAAAAGACTTCTCCATGCTAATGAGACACCTAGAAGCCCCAAGGGTTTAGCTAATAAGCTTCTCTTCCCGGATGTCCCTCCCTGCAAAAGGTATGTAATTTCTGGTATACCCTGAGAAGCTGGTACACATACATTTTCCACGATGAACAACCAATAAACAGCTTGAACTAAGAACTGTCTCTTTCATCAAGAACCACYGTAAGGAGCATGAAGAAGGCCTTCATCTGCAGAGCTAGAGCTTAAATCTTCCATAGAAAGCCCATCTGGCCTCCAGACAACTGCTGCTACCTTTGCCAATGAGCTAAGCTGGAGCTCCATTGTCCCAGCACTGGGCTAGCTATTGACCTCAGGCCTCTGCTCTCAAYTCCTCAATATTCAGTAGTGCCTGAATGCCCAGGAGTTTGGAAGTGCCCAGACCTGGCCTCATTGAGGGCCCATGGACCTCCRACACTTCATTTCCGACTTCTCGTTGTGGTTCTCCAGCAGCAACTGGTGACTGGAAGTCCAGAAGTCAGGGAATCCCAAATTTGGCTGCTCATATCTTAGACTATATTCTCCCATATCCCAGAGGGGTACGCAGCACTTCCTGAAGCCCAGCACCCAAAGGCATGGAATAAATCCAGACCAGCTCCTGAGTTTAACCTCCCCAGAGACTTTGCCCAGCAGTAGGGCAGAACACAAATACACAGGTCTGTTAGAAGTTGTTGGATTTTGTTTTTTATTATAYCCAATTGGCTAACATAGAGGCACACTCCTCTTGGAGGAAAAGGCAAAAGTCTTTTTTTTTTCAGCTGTAAGATGTAGTCCCCATCAGTTTTAGAGTACCATTGCTTCCAAGGAATCAACTTGTCTTTGAAGGTACAAAGTCAGAGAGGCTATTAGTCCTGCTGATCTGGTGAGGACRCCCACACTTCTTTCTTTGACAGCCAGAAAAGGCAGGATTTGAAATGTCTTCTCATTAGGTTGGGCAGCCATTGAGTCTTTGAAAGGAATTGGGAGGAGATCTTTTTCATGTATCACCCCAATTTGGGAAAAAGAAATATTAACAGAYAAAATCCTGACCAACTARCAGGTAGGTGACAGGAGACTTGAGTACTATAAAGAATAGATTTGTTGTGGATGGWAGYACTGAGGCTGGGGAGGAGATGGCAAAGGTTAGGGTTTTGTTGTAGTCTAGGAGAGCTAATGTTCCTACAAAATGTGTTCCGGATACCTTAAAGCAGTTTGTCATGACAAAAAGATTGATGTGAAAAAGGTAGGGGGTAATGGCAATACCAGACTCTGGGAAGTTTGTGACTGGCAAGGTAAGGTTATTTATCTAGGTTATAGGAGAAGCTGTGAGCTAGTCCCAGGAGGAACACACAGCAGCAATCTCCAAAGTGGCCAGGTTGAGTGACATTAAGGAGCTCGTGGDTAGAAGTCARAGTCTGAAGCCGAAGATGGAGTGACAAGTTTATATTATTTACGAGAGGGCATGTTAAAGAGGCAATGATCTCGAAGRAATGTTGCATCACCTCCCCTACCTTCCTAGCTATCTCCAGGAGTTGAGGAATTGGGATATATTCTCTCTGGGTATATTAATTGTGCTCACTGGCTGTCGAGAGTTGAAGAACTGGCACAGCTTACTGACAATGTCCATTTTCCATGTGGGATCCCATGGGTCTAGGATATAGAGGTAAAGGGCTCCATCTTATTGATAGAGAGGGATGAATTGAAGTGAGAATTCACATGTGTCAGATGATATTGTGAAGGACAGTATGRGCAGCCTCCTRTCTGTCTCATCACTCTCTGAAACAGTGATCTATCTGGTCATAGAGGGAGCAGGGGAAAAGATTAATAAATGAAGAAGGAGAGATGGATATAGGAGTGATATAAATTTTAATTGGCTCCTGTCAGCCTACTATGGCTTAATTTTTCAACCTTATTTTGAGGGACTATTTTCTATAAGTGAGGGTTTCTTGGACCTCATATCTCCATATGTAAGAGTTACCCTGTATAGAAACAGACAGTAGGAAAAGGAGGAAACTATGTCCAATCCAGTAGAGTTGAACATGGCTGTTGAGGTAAAACCTCATTCTTACAGAACCTGGGACAAGATAGTTGATCTACCTGTCCTTTGAAAGTTAAAGCAGCAGAATTCTATTGGGATTAATATGTAGAAAGRAAAGTTATCTTGAAATGGGGGAGTAAGGGCTTCAGGTGGAATAGCTGAATCCAATGAGGGAGACCCTTAAACTTGTCTGTGAAGATTACAAGAATGACCTTGAAGGGCCCTAACATTAAGGGAAAGGGATGAGGGGCACTGATCGGCAGAGTAGTGATGAACCTGATCCATCTCATGTACAGAGCTCACCTAAGATCAACTAGTTCTGATCCCTGGTCTTTTACTGAAACCCTCACCTCCCTGATAAGGTACTTACCCAGTTACTCTGTCATCTCTGCTCTCTCCATTGGAACTTTACTGACCCTTGCCTATTTCTGCCATTTGCTGATTCCCATATATCTCCAATCAACACTGGGGATCAGGTTCATCACTACTATGGCCTCTCCCATAGCCTGAGAATGGTCCAGAACAAGACCTTTACCAAACTGAGATATTCTTGTGACAATTTGGCAAGGGAGTCTTTTAAAGAGCAGTTAGGTTTTTTTCTACCTTTCCTGAAGACTGGRGATGCTATGGTATATGGAAAAGTCAAGGTATATTGAAGGCTTTGGAAGTATGGGGTAGATTCAGGGCTACTCTCTGACTGGAAGGAGGCAGGGATTCCAAAGCAGAGAACAGTTTGCCAGATAAGGAGGTTGGAGACTGTCTGAATGCTTTTTTTGTTGTTGTGAAATGCCTAGACCCACCCTGAGAAAATCTTCACCAAGACCAGGAGATACCTATGCATGTGAGCAATGTCAAGTTGCCAGTAGGTTCCAAGAAGGGAGCCTCTGGAATAAATATAATTTTTATTGAACATTTTATTTATTCACATTTCAATTGTTATAACTTTTCCTGTTTTCCCCTCTACAAATCCCCTATCCTATGCTCTCTCCCCCTGTTTCTATGAGGGTACTCCTCGACCCATCTATTCATCTTACCTCACCATCCTGGCATTCCCTTACACTCAGGCATCAATCCTTCACAAGACCAAAGGCCTCTCCTCCCACTGATGCCAAATAAGGCCATCCTCTGCCACATATGCATGTACCTGGAACTATGGGTCCCTCCATGTGTATTCTTTGGTTGGTGGTTTAGTCCCTGGGAACTCTGGGGAGGTCTGAC
Source organism: Apodemus speciosus (assembly GCA_002335545.1). Lineage (NCBI taxonomy): Eukaryota > Metazoa > Chordata > Mammalia > Rodentia > Muridae > Apodemus > Apodemus speciosus. The sequence continues at coordinate 60,040 of BDUI01011596.1, forward strand.
TGATTTATATTGTTGTTCTTCCTATGGTGTTGCAAACTCCTTCAGCTCCTTCAGTCCTTTCCCTAACTCTACCATGAGCATCCTGGTGTTCAGTCTGATGGTTGGCGTCAAGCATCCACATCTGTATTTGTTAGGCTCTGGCAG